>PVKA01012764.1:0-56902 GCA_004027165.1 Ctenomys sociabilis
CAACTTCTGAAGATACATATTTACATATGTCAACTCTAAAATAATAATCTAAGTAGATTTTCCAGAAATGGGATTGATTTTTATCAGTATGCCAGTCATCAATAAAGCTAATCATATGAACCACGAGTCATAATTTCTAACGTATGAATTCGAATACACAGACCTCCTCCCTTTGGAACTTTTATTTTGCCTATCAGCGGCTATTTTCTTTTTAATACAGTTTATCTAGTCATTTCTCCATGAACTGAAGCCAGTTTTAATGTATAAAATGTGGGCAATCTATTTCCCAACACAAACTATTGCAGTATCTTCTCTGGTCCCTGAACTTTGAGGTGATATGGATGGATAAAACATATTTTAGCTTTCTAATCCTTTGTGGAAATTCTTACTTATGTTTCCTATCGACCAATATCCTCTAGTTCTTTTTCCTTTTTATATCAAAAATAAATATTTCTCAAAGCGTTGAACATCACTAAATTGAGTGCCCTTTCTCTAGCAAGGGAAAATAATGCTGTCATATCTATTATGTGTGATCAGTTATGACCTTCCTGCATTATCACATGGCCTCATTACAAACACTAACTATTTTGTTTCCTCTTTAATTCTCAGTGAGGCACAAAATATATTAACCCATTGACATTTTTCCTAACAAAGATAAGAGAATGGAAGTAATGCTCTGAACCTGACATTAGTCTTCATTGCATTATTTTGCTTCAAAAAGGCAAGTGATTTTTAAGTGCTGTTTTATTATTTTCTGAAGTTGTCCCATGAAAATAAAATTAGGCAAAGAAATACGTTAATTGTTACTTGCACAGTTTAACCATTGGTCATCCTATTTTACGATATTCAATGATCCACAGGGATACTATTCCTTTGGGAAGCCCAGCAAATGCAGTTATTTGAATGGGAGGGCACCTAGAAACAAATCCTAAGCAAACCTTCTTCAGACGAATGAGTTTGTACAGAAGGCAGAATTCATAGAAGGACATAAAACCTGTTTGGGTACCAAATGATTTAGGAGGGTGGAAGTGCAATATCTACTATCACATTTATAGGTCTTGGCTTTGAAATATCGTCCAGTTTCTTTTTCCATCTCAGTCACTAGCTGAGCTACCAGGGGGAAAGTAATACTTATCTCTCTGAGGCCTTTGGGGCTTATTCATTCTTTTAAAAGTGGGAGCTTTGGTGGAAAATCATTAGTCATTGCCTAGATTCTAAAGAGAGAAACCTCCTCCACTGAACAATGACCACTTTGCCATTTGCAATGAACCATTCGACTGGGGATTTTTTGTTGTTGTTTCTTTGAGCTGAATGAGGTTATTCATCACTTTATCTCCCCCTAGGGCTAGTTACTTTGGAGCTTACTGAATAAAAGAAAAGAAAGAAAGAACTAAAAAGGAAAAGAGAGTGCATTATTTCCACTAGTGTCCTAATTATAATGATTTGTGAGTTAAAGGCAGAACTGCTACCAATGTTTGCATTGCATGAATCACTATATTTGTTTTGAGACATACTAGACTTTGTTCTAGTATGAGACATATAAGCTTTGTTCTTATAAGTGGTATGTGTCAAAGGCTTCCCACTCAACTTAAAATGAACTACTGACTAGTAGTGCTTATTGGGATGTGGACATCTGGTCTTTGGTCCCATTTTGTGTGTATTGCCTTATGTTTGTGAAACGTATCAATCTTATGACCACTGAAGTCCTGTTCTAGAAAAACTCTTATTCCTAGATATGTCATGTCTTGACTTTTACATTGTCATTTAGATCATAAGTTGCACTTTTGTTAGGGAGGAAAATCCTTCCTTGACTGTTGCACCTAAAAATTCTGCCCTTCCAGAAGATCAGTATAAGTAACTCCTATTTCACTTCATATCTTTTCAGAGTAGCAGTATCACATTTACTTTTATGTGTGCCCTTTCATTGTCTGTCACCATATCTACTGATCACCTGAGGGGTAAGACACTTTATCTGTCTTGTGCTGAGCATCTCTCTCTAGCACCTAGAAGAGCACTTCACACAGAGATAGTCCTTCATACAGAAATGCTGAATGGGCAAATGTCTGTGGAATTGTTCAAACACACAATTTTATTAGCCAGACATCAACTATTTCAGGACCACTGCTGACAAATTCAAGAGAACTAGGACAAATAAATTTTATTTCTGTAACTACATCAAAATGCCCAATCCAAGACTAAAGTGACACCCTAAGATTCAGGGTTTATATTTTTCCTTCTTTCAGCAATTTACACTGAGTTGAATATTACTTTATGTTGACTTCTTATGGTCCAATGATGATAAGATAGACCTACACACTGAATGTATTGAAGTATTTGACTTTATATTAGTAGGAAAGAAATAATTAAGCAAGCAAAGTACTGTATTATGATAAATTCAACTAGAGAGAAAATGGTGCTTGCTTTACCTAGCATGTTTTCCTCAGTTTAGTGAAAACAGTAAAAACTTTCTTGGAGCAAGTCTGTCAAATCAAGGTATTTGTGAAAAGTCAGAAAACACAAATCTCAAGTTTGAAGACAAAAGCAGGAAGTACTTAAGTGCTTTTCGATTTATATAAAAGAAATGAAAGCATTCAAAATCTTAGTGAAGACAAACATACTATATGGAATTTTCTTCATGCGTGTGTGTGTGTGTGTTTGTATTACTGAGGACTGAGCTCAGGAAGCACTTAGCTATGCCTTGAACTTTACTTTTATTTTGAGTCAGGATCTTTCTAAGTTTCCCAAGTTTTCCTGAAGCTTATAATTCTCCTGCCTCTGCCTTCTAAATGGCTAGGATTACACATATGTGCCACCACACCTATTGGATTTTAAAAACATCACTGAGCCACAGTGTCATGGTTTAGGGTTTGTAAGGGGCATAATACAATACAGGACACATATTTTAAAAATTATTTTAAAATGAATCACCCAAAGAATATTTTCATAGAGTGTAGAAAATCTGCCCAAAAATAAAGACCCAAAGACTCTAGCTGAGGAATTTGAGCCCATGGCAATGTCCTACATGAGCCTAGCTGAAGACCTAGAGCTCATAACAATGCCTCCCAAATCCAACTGGAGGCCAAGAGCCCATAACAATGTCACATGCATGTCCATTTCATGGATCTTTTTGGGAAGGTCCAAAGGTCAGTGGTGGAAGCTAGAAAGTCTGTTCCAGTGGGATGAAGGATTTGTGCTAGCAGGCTTTGGGATCTATACTGGAACCAGGAAGCAATGTTTAAGGTAAGAACCAGAGCTCCCCCCAAGTATGACCACAGTCATCCTCAGGAGCAGTGAGGTGCCAAGTTCCTCTGATGATGAGGAAAGCTGAGTTCCCACCTGGAAAGCCAATGTGAAAATCTCCAGGCTGAGCAGTGTACCATCTTCCACTTCAGAGTCAGGAAGCAATAATTAAGGTGAGGACCAGATGGGCCTGCCATACCCAGTACCACCCTCATTCAGTTCAGCTGGGTAAAGCAAGTTGCCCAACAGTTGGAAATCCACCACAGACATCCATCCCTGAAGTAGGGAATTAGCTGCTGCTGCATGCAATGAAAGTTGTTCTGTTAATCTAGCCAGGAGGGAATGAGGCCTTGATTTTGGAAGTAGTAGGGTGAAAATGCAGATTATTATATCACCAGTGTGGCTTTTTAGGTGTGTTGACATGGCCATTTAAAATTAGAACACAGCACAAATCACACCCAGATTTCTAGCTTGTGCAACTGGTACTCTCCATTCATTCATTCAAAAATAGTTATACTAGCTATGAACTAGCAATTATATTGGTATTTGGGATATTGCTGCAAACACAGAGTCTAAGTGAGTAACTTCAAGCAATATGTGCTCTGGAAGAAAATCAAAAGGATAAGGAGGACGAGATTCCTGGTAGCCAAGCAGGACAAATATCATTTGTGATCTACTATGAAGAGAAACACCTAGAGCTGAGAATGAATACAGAAGGTGAGCAAGGAGAAAAGGGCATAGACTTGTGGTCTTTAAGGAATATGCGAAAGGCTGTTACTGCACATCAGGAGCCAGGATGGGAAAAGGAGAACACTAGAGTATAGTGGAGAGCCTGATCTTGAGGATATGTCCAGTCATCAAGCATCCATCAGCCACTAAGGTGTTGGAGAATATGCTCTATGACACCTTGGGAGCGGTGATGTGGAAGGCATTTGGCTGCAGTACAAATTCTTGGAATCAGTAACCTTAAATCTCTTCTACAAAGTTTAAAAAGATCCTATGATCTTCAACCAAACCTAGTCTTCATGATCCCATATATTACACCCTCATTTGTGTTAATACAAGGTTGTCTTTGCTGTTTCCAAATAGAATATAAATCCAGCCAGCCATATAAACATGATGACATCTTTAGGAACCAAATAATGTATTTTCAGGAGTCCCACATGCCTATCAAAATTATTTTAAACATTAATTTGTATTAGTACGTGAGTAATGGTGATGTGGCCTTTTATTCTTTAAGAAAATCTTAAAGAGTAAAACTTACACATAAACCAATATAATGTTACATCAGAGCTATCCTTAGGCAAAATTGAGAAGTGAAGAGAAATTTCCTGGAACTCTTTTCTTTTATTATGAATTATTGTTTTGTCCCACTGTGGTGCTTTCTCCCACTGTCTATCTTGCAAGCCCCTAGCATGAAGCTGCAAGCTCTTCCTTGTCCTGTCTTTCACTGGGGCCAAATCTCCATGACATTTCTGCTCAGGATATTTCACAGTTTCCTTCCACTGTGAAAGCCCAAAAATGGGGAGAATTTTTCTTGTCATTTTTGCCAATGGAAGACTATCTCACTACCTTCCACTCCTTTTTTTTTTTTTAATAATTTTACTGAGAAACAAATAACAATGAGACACTTTCATACCCTATTAGTAGGACAGTTTCAATAATTAATACATTGCATATTATTGTCTTCTTAATGATTATGCATAGGACATGATGCAGACAGATCCTGTTTACAAAAATTTATTTATTTCAGACAATTTTTCCTGTGTTTGTATTTGTAGGCTGACACTGGAAACTGTAGCACATAAATTAGTGAAGAAGATGTGGAGGTAGTAGGGTTTATGAATGTAGCCTGTTGTAAAAGAGAAATTTCCACCTTCACTGTCTGTTAATATTTCCTTCCCTTTCTGGAGATGCCACATATCTCTTTAATGGATCCATAATTAACTCAATGTCAGCTAGTGAAGAGAAGAGAAAATATTGTAGACTTATGTGTATGAATAGCACTTAAATGGTCAAAATCTGGCCTCTGAACAACACTCCCAAAGTCTTCTCTGGCCTCAGAAAAGCTCCCATTTTAGCTTCTCTGTGGAGTTTTTACTAGTAGCTGCTTCATTACTTAAAGTTCTTTCTGGTCCTCCTCAACCAACATCAAGACCAAATTAAATTATTGCATTAATATCATACATACACTATCATAATTAAATTACATGTACATATACATAAGACACAAAATACATCTTTTCAGATGGAATTATTCCAACATATTACTCTCTTTAAAGCCAGGCAAGGTGGCGCATGCCTGTAATCCCAGCACTCGGGAGGCTGAGGCAGGAGGATTGTTGTGAGTTCGAGACCAACCTGACCTACAAAGTGAGCTTAAGGCCAGCCTGAACTGCATAGTGAGACCCTGTCTCAAAAAGACAAAAAAAAATAAATAAATATTACTCTGTTTAACAAGGAATTGAGCTGTTCATGTATTAAATTTAATTCATCTATTTCTATGTTTTTATGTGTGTTCCCAAAAACCTTCAGGAAACAAGTGCATTTTTAATAAATTGCATTTGAAATAAATAAATAAATAAATAAATAAATAAATAAATAAATAAATAAATAATACAGGTTCATTGGACTGGTCTGACTTTTTCATGGTAGAATTAAAACAAATGAATATTTAATGCTATTCTTTGAATCATTCAAACATGGATTGTGTGGAAGAGTTTTAACCTTAAAAATTGTAACGCTAAGAATTGCTCCTCTTGAGTAATCTCAGGTTACTCAGTTAGAATAACACTTAAATGAAAAATTTTCCATGAGCCTGTGTTCTTTCTTCAATTACTGATGTGATGAAAATCTAGTATGGCTTATGGACATGGAAGTGTGGCACGATCTTAAATTACTTCCTTGTTTCTTGGCTAAAGCATGCATCCCCCGCAACTTCATGGAGGAACAATTTATTCTGGCGCACCTTTGCAGTCCATGCTCTGCTAGTCCTAAGGCAGAAGGCGTGTGGCACAGGGTGTGCAACGGGAAGAGCTGCTCGGGTCATGACAACTGGGAAGTGGAGAGAGCCAGAAGATGCCTGGGAGAAGACAGCCTCTCCAGCTTCACCTCGAGCAGTGCCCCTTTCTGACCAGATCCGTCCCCTAACAGTGATCCACTCCGCACCCTCAAACCTTCATCTAGGCTTGCATGGGGCTCCTGTGGCCATCTAGATATAAAGCATAACAATGGCCATTGTAGGTTTTAATAAACTGTGTTCTTTTTCTACATATTCTCCACCCCCAAATCCTCATTTTGATAAGGAATTTGAACTTAATGACATTATAGATGTCAGAATTGATAATGATTAGCTTAGCCTAAGTTTTTCTAAATTTTTTTAGAGCTTCAGCAGAAGTTTTTTCACTTTTGTCTCAAGACAATGTTTCTGCCTCTTATTTTTCTCCTCTGAAGACAGGATGTTGGCAGAGTTCCTGGAATAAGAATAAGGGAGATGAAATACATACTCTAAAACATGAAATGGACATATCTTTAGAAAATGAATCCAGTGTCTGAATACCAAAGATATTTTAATTGCTTATTAACATTATAAACCATCTTATGAATGCACTTAGAAAAAATATCCTTAAAATCACTTTTCAAAACAACAAAAAATGTAATTGTCCACTTAATATCATTAAAAACATTAGATATAAACTATAAGGATTTTAATATATTGCCACATTAAGCCCATATATAAAACACATCTTTCAGTATTAAATATGAGAAAAATCAAGAAATAAATTATTCTACTTAAAATTTAATGCATCTGCTTGGGTAATATTAATTGGTAATATCTTTATGGTATAAAGAAGAAAACGATGTATATCCCATTGTAGGAAGAGTAGAAATACAATATTGTGCCTTCTTGTATTTTATATTTTTTTTAATTTCAACATTCTACATTTTTAACCGATATCAATTACCTTCAGATTACAAACTATAAAAACAGTTCTTCCTCAGTGATACATGAATGCTGCTGGAGTTGCCATTTTAAAGGCTTTTAAGGAAGAATATTTCTTTTACCCTTGTGTCTTCAAATGTATTGATACAAACTGGAAGGACACTATTGCTATTGTTTTAGCAATAAGAATAAGGGAGATGAAATACATACTCCATCTAGAGTAAACCTCAGAACAAGTCTCTGCTTCAAGGGCCTTCTAATTATAGTGTAGTGGAGACATGGGAGTGTAGCCTAAGTTCCATGTTAGTGACATTTAAATGTGCTGTGAGGTGGGTAGAGGGGGACATAGAGGAGTCCTATGCAGTCAGGAGAAATCAGACTGTTGAATCAAGCAGCATCAGTGTTGTTCTGGTCACAGCCACTTTAGTGAACCCGAACAAGATATTTTATACCATTTTACCTCACTTTCCTGTTGCACAGCATTTGTTTCACATGGTAGATATGACTATGAAGACTACCTATGTGATAGGCAACCAGTGACTGCTAATTTCTCTCTGCTCCCAAATGCAAGTTTTCACTATGAATAATTATCAAAATAATGGAATAAATTCAGCAGTGCTTTTAAAAGTAACTGAGTTTCATACAAATATTATGGCAACGTGACATAACTCTGAGGAGCACTGAGATTTACAGAAAGATGGATAGCCCATTCCAGTTGGAAAGTGTATGTAAGCTCAGCCACTGTTTTTTTCTCTTGGGATTTTGATCAAGATCTTGAACTACACAGCTCTACGAAAAAGCCACAATTCTGGGATTCTATGTAGTACTGACTGAGGCAGCTACAGAAGAACCTGTGTCTCGAAAAACAGTTGGAATCCCACAAATCTTTGTCTGCAGAGGACTGTGTCATAGCTGAGAAGTGGCAGTCTCCCTGGGAATAGGGACAGTTACATGAAATATGTGAAGTATTAGCACTGTGCCTGATGTACAGTAAACACTGAATGCTGATGCTGTACCTAGAGGCTTTTCTTACCTTCTCAGTTAGAGTCAGAGCTTGACATTATGTAGGGACAACACCTCTAAATATTGTTGAAAGGGAGGTGGCACCTATGTCAACTAATTCTTAAATAAAAGGAAAGACATGGGTTTAAAAACAAAAAAAAAGAACTAGTGAAAGTCAGTTTATAAGATGTAGATACATATTTGGGGCCCAGAAGTTAACTTGAAATTCCCCTACCTATGAGACACACACAGAAAGAGAGAGAGAGAGAGAGAGAGAGAGAGAGAGAGAGACAGACAGACAGACAGACAGAGACAGAGACAGACAGAGACCGAGCCAGAGGCAGAGAGACAGTTTTTAAGATACCTTATACCACGTCTCAACAAACACCCTTGAAAAAAATGAATAATTGAATGCATGAACAAAGTTCTGTAAATAGAGAAGATTGAGTATATCAGTCCCTCATTATTTTTTGAAGATCAGTCTAGTTTTATGAGCAAAGTCCCTCACAAAGAGCGGGTTGACCAAGGAAGACTCTTCTGCAGCATGAATGACAGTCATACTATTTTGATTCCCAGGGCATATAAGCTCCGTGTATTGGAAGGTTTAGCCTGTGAGCAGATGTCTTGGTTCTCAGGCCAGTAGAGCAGTTTAGTCTTGATCACAGCTAAAGTGTATTGGTTAGCACCCACGAAACCTGAGGAATTTGTCATGGTCTTGGAAACTATTTCATTATAGTAGATATTTGGGCAAGAATGAATCTGATGATAGTATTATTACAAGTTACTTTAACATTTATATTTTCTTTTTAAATTTATTGAGATATGAATGCCTACTGTTATACCACTTATTTTCAATTTTGTAATACAAGAATGGACTCTAACGGTACCAGAGAAACTGCCTCTGGCTATATCCCAGACATCTGATTTTTTTCGCAACTGCTGGACTGTCTATCGATCTGGTCACCTAAGGTGAGGGGGAAAAAAACAAGCTCAACAAAAATCGTATTCAAAGCTCCTGTGATCATTTTTCCCCCTTTTGTACCAGCAGGAGTACCATGGGGGAAGGGTTATTTCTTGCTCTCACTAGGGAATATGAGAAAATCATAGCCACACACAGTTTATATAGGTCATGTTACATCTGGAGGGAGAATAAGGCTATGTCCATTTCCTATAAAAAGAAAGCAAATTTAGCCCACTCCAAAATTTAGTGCTTTGTCTATTTCAGAAGCACTTATTCTAACCGAAAAAAATTCGTTTTTCTAAATGTCATATTGAAAAGTACTATTTGCACAAAAGTAATTCCATTGAAAGCAGAGGAGCATTTTCCTGTTCTATTGGCAAATCATTTATTTAAATTAAGAGATGACTGGCATTGATTGTCTTTAATCTGGAATATATCCAAAATTATAAAATAGTAAAGAAAACAAAAGCTTCAATGTCTAAATATGGTAATTATTAAGTCCATTTCTCTGAAGTGAAATTATATTTGAACATATTTTGAATATCAAAATGTATCTTACCATTCTTTACTATGAACATATTTTCAAAATAGTAACTATACAATAACAGCTATAAAATTTGAAAAAATTTATTGTTGCAATAATTTGGGACACTTTGTCTTAGTTTCAGCTTTCCCTTTTCTCCTTTGTAGTAAGCTATTTTGGATAAAATATGATTATTTGCAACCTCTTCAAATAGAATCTTTAGCTTTCTCTCAGATAGTGAGGTTGGAGGTCTTGACCAAAGACAGAAGAAAAATATGGTTGCGAGCAGCAGATGCCAGAAGGAAAGCACAAGGGGCAAAGAGCAGGGAGTCAGGGCGGGCAGCAGGCGCTAACTTAGACAGAGAAGTTCATGGGATTAAAGCTGACAGCGCCGGCGCAGCCCAAAAGGGCAACCATAAGACAAGGTGGGCCGAGGAGCACCTCAGGAGGGCGCGGGCACAGCCCTGACACTGACTCAGAACTGCAAGAAGTATTGCCAGCAGAAGCAAAGGAAGAGCTTACAAAGAACCCAAAAAACAAACCCCAAATCCTCCTGCTGTGCAGTTTCCCTATCACTCTGACACAGTGACCTCCGCTTCTTTTTACTTTATTCTAAAAGGGTAAAAAAAAAAAAAAGCCATCATGCATCTCTTCAACTTTGCCCGCATCTCCCCGGGCCCCTCTCCCTGAAGCACATTCATGTGGTCACCACTCCTCTCTTTCTCAGTGCTTTCTCAATTCCGGTGTTGGCATATTTTGCTCCGACAATCTGAAGCTTCTTTCTTAGGGTTCTCTGTTTCTTCTCAACTTCCAATCCCTCTAAACAAACTCATTCTACAGGGAAGAGGCACGAACATAAGTGCTCAGATCACATAAAATAAAGGTAGAAAAAAAGAACAAAATGCACAAGTACCTTGTCACACAGTTGCTTGTGTCTTTCCCCTTTGGCTACAGACCTGCTGCCCTCCCCTGTCGCTGTCCCCAGTGCGCTCTTTGCTGCCCACCAAATGCACTGCCCCTCATGTGACCATTTAGTAAAAAAAAAAAAAAAAAAAAAAAATTTTCTTCCACCATCCCCTAGAGATAGCTTTCGAAGTGTATTCTACCTAATAGTACCTAGTATTTTTCTGACTCTTATTGTTGATTCAGAGACAATGTATTTGTTAACTTGATTTTTTTTTTAAATGAGAAACCTAGATGGTGGTACATGTTAGTAGTTGTGTGCTAAGGTTTCACTGTCTAACCGTCTTTTCCTGGAACAAATATAATTATGAATGGAATAAATATAGTGGAACACATCTCCCATCTTTTTATTACTACATATGTGTGGTACATAATGTTTACATTCATCTTAGGGAGGAGGTGCACATAGGTAACACATCTTAATATTTTATTCCTCTTCCACAGCTGCTCTCTCCTTTCATCTCTAGATCCTCTTCCCATTTTCAAATAATCTGTTTCCCTGTTTAATTTCTATATATTAATTTTTAAATTATATATGCATGCATATATTGTTTCTATATAAAAGAAGTTATGAAATATTTAAGTGAATGTGTATCCAATTTATTTCACTTAATATTATGGTCTCCATGTGCATCTAATTTCCTATGAATGATTCAAACTTATACTTCTTTGTAGCAGAGTAGTGCTTCATTACGTACAAATGCCACAGTGTCCTTACCATTCATGGGCTGACAGATACTTAGTTAGTAGAATTTGGGCTGCTATGCACACACCACTGTGGTATGAGGTCTGTAACTCCTTCTGGTGGATACCTAGAAGAGGAAGAGCAGGGCTGGATGGAATTTCTAATTTTATTTTCTCAAAGAATTTTTATGCTGACTTCCATAGTGATGGTATCAATTTACATTTCTACAACAATATAGAAAATGCACTGCCCCTCATGTGAGGGGCTTCTCCCCAAGAGCCTTATGAACAGTTCTTATTGTTCAATATTTTTGATGACAGACATTCTTTCTGGATCATTATAGAATCTCAAATTTGTTTTAATTTTTATTTTTATAATGGCAAGAAATGCTAATGATCTTTTTATGTATCTATTGGCCATTCATATTTCTTCTTCTAAGAAGTGCATATTCATTTCAGATTCCTGTTTTTGGATTAAGTCTTTTACTTTGAGTGGTCTAATTTTTTAAAATTTCTTAATAACTTCTAGATATTAGACTTTGGCCAATGGAATAGTGGGTAAATTTTTTCCTTTTCCATAAATCAACATTTTACCCTACTGATTGCCCTATTAATTGCTCTATTGATTGTTTCCTTGCTGCATAGAGGTTATTCAATTTGATGTAAACTATTTGTTAATTTTTCATGCTATTTCTTGTGTTTTTAGAGTTCTGGTCAAAAAATCTTTCTTGTGTTTCTGGGTGTCTTTATCACTGTACTTAATTTGTCTTCCAGAAAATGAAGTGTTTCTGTTTCAACATTTACATCTTTAATCAATTTTCACCCTTATTTCAGTGAGTGCTTATAGACAAAGCCTGAAGCAAATCTTCCACAAGCATCACCAGTTTTCTCAGCATCATTCAGTAAGGATGCTTCTTTTCCACCAGCGTATTATTTGGGCTTCTTTGTCAAAAATCAGTTGACTTACTGTGCTGTGTCATAGTTTCTTCTTTTACTAGTCTATTCCATTGATTTGCCTCTCTTTGGCTGTCACTCTCTCGTGTAGTTTTCATCACTACAGATTTGTAGTACAATTTAAGTTAAAGGATTGTATTGCCTCCTCCTCTGTTTTTGTGCCCAGAGTTGCTTTTGCTACTTTCACAGTTTTCACTCTTATTTCCTTTCTACCCGAGCTCCTACCTTTTCTAACCTTCTCCCCCATGACTCCTGAAGAAGTAGGCTCAGATGAGTAGTGCGTTGCTAAAAGGTTCCAAATAAGATACTTTCTCTTTCAATTAGTTGATTCCTTGAAGCTTTTTACTCCTTGAAATATTACTTTAAATTGTTTTTTTGTTACAAGCAAGGCTGAGAGATAGCTCAGTTGAATAAGTGCTTGCCTAGCAAGCACAAGGCCCTGAGTTCGATCCCTGGTACTGCAAAAAAAATAAATAAATAAAAACAAAAAATAAATAAATAATTTTTTGTTACTATAGGTCTTGGTTCTTAACTTTAAACCCAGTGTTTTCCTAAGCAATTCTGTAACACAGCACTCCTATCAGAACCTACATAATAAAATTTTTATCTTTTGTGATCTTTCCTTGGGTAGAACAGCAGATGTTAACATAGTCATGTCCTAAACTGACTTTGTCAGTTTCTCTGTTATACCTTTTATCTTAGATTTCATCTTTCTCCTTTATTCATTTTCCTAGTTAAACAAATATTGATAATTAAACATACTACCAACCACTCTGTTACTCATGACAGAAATTTGTCATCTTAAATTCCTCTCCACCTCCCATCCTCCAAACCTTGGTACATAGGTTATTAAATTATTTGCAAATCAATCATGGCCTCTTCATCCCTTCTGCTACTGCCCGTGGTGGAGGCTGAGTTGTGGTCCACTTGTAACATCCATTTGAACTAAATCAGCATGGTGCTCGATGTGAGAGGCCCACCTGAGGATTGTTGGAAACAAAATAAAAAGAAGGACTGGACAGGACAAGGACAAGGAAAAAAAGAAGTGCTATTTGGGTATTCTTGGTTCTCCTGTGCGCTGTTGGCTTTCCCAACAGAAATTCAGCTACTCTTATTGTCAGGGAAACTGGAAATCTTGTTATCTTTGAAAATGCCTTCATTTCACCTTGGAGGAGCTCTTGACTTTACTTTGAGCATCAGTTCCTGGCTTTGGAAAGCAATGGTGCACTGTTCAATCTCCTGGATAAACTGGTTACACTGGTTTTCTTGATATGAAGTTGGCTGTTGTCATTTTTGCAGAGCTTAATTCTTAGTTTGAGCATTGTTTCCTGGATCCTCTGCAGATCCCTGAGCTTGCTAAGACAAATCCTTCATCCCTCTCTCATAAACATTTCATCTTCCACCAATGATCTTTGGACCTTCTCAGTGCAAAGCCATGAAACAGACATGCATGAGGCACTGTCACCTGCTCTAGGTCTTCAGCTAGGCTCATGTACGACAACACTGTTTGATCCAGGCCCTTACCTGGATCCTTTGGGTCTTTAGTGTGTGGACCGATTTTCTGCATTCTTTTGAATTTGACTCTTTGAGTGATGATTATAACATAATCCTGTAAATTCTGTGTCCTGTATTGAAGTGATTCCCTTGTAAGCCCTGACTACAAAACACTCTAAATCAAATTCAGCGTATCTCTCTCCTACACTGTTATAACTACCCAAGATCAATCCCAGTCTCTTTTCATACTCCCTTAAGCTACCTTTCATCATGCTTCCTGTCAAAATAAATTTTATAGGTCATATAATTATATTACTCTCTCTCCACCTTTAAAAAATATCTTTTTATGTCCCATTAACTATAATATTGAGTAAATCCTCCCACACAGAGAAAATTTTACTATTATTTTGGAGTAAGCTTCATTTTTGGTCATCATATACTTTGTCCCCTTCACACTAACCACATCAATTCATGTAATTATCGCCTTATTCTTATATGTTTTTGACTTTTGGAATACACTTCTAGTGCTACTGATAATCTTTCTTGTATCTATTTTAAATTTGTAGTGTTGTCTAATCACATTTTATCTTTCCTTTGTTTTGATCTGTTTTCCAATTATAAAAATCTATGATATAGTAAGTTAGTATATCATATCCCATGATGCTGTTTGCATGCCTTTTTCCGTACTCTGAACTTTTTCCATCTGATTCATCACTAAATTTCCCCATTTTCTTTTTTAAAAGGTCTATTGTTAGCCCACTTTTCATCACTGTGCCAAAATATCTCCGGAAAACAACTAATAAGGAGGAAACAGTTATTTTAGCTCAGGGATTCAGTCAGTGATTATTTGTGTTTATTGCTTTTGAGCCTGTGGCATAGCACTATTTCAAGGTAGGAAATGTGGCAGAACAAAGCGCTTCACCTCATGACAGCTCAGAACCCAAGAAAGAGGCAAAGCCAGGGTCCCAGGACCCCTTAGACCAGCTTTTCTTCTACTAATTCCCACGTTCAGAAGGCTCTGCCACCTCCTAATAGGGCTGCAGGCTGACAGGCTTCTAGCCTATGTACCATTAAGGAGCATTTAAGATCTAAGCTATACAGGCCCAGCTCCTTCAGAAGCATTCTAGTAATCTCAGTAATTCTAATTTTTTCTTTTAAAAATGTATTTTAGTACAGGGTCGCGTTACACAGATTGAACTCATAATGATCCTCCTGTTTTCAGTCTCTCAAGTGCCCGGGATTACAAGCACATTCCACTAGGCCATCTCAGTTACCCTCTCAGCAGGCCCTGGGGGCAGGGCTGGCATGGCACATGGATTGAACCTCCGTCCCTGCACCTGCCTAAGCAGGCATAAAAGGTTGATCTATGTCTTTCCAGAGAAAAATTAAAAGTATTTGTATCTCATCGGTCAGGTGTAGCTATTGGATACTAGCTTCCCAGAAATTTCTGGAACAGATTCTGAAGATACATCTAAAGCCATCTGAGGGGAATGTGGCCGGTTAGCATGGGCTTGGGTGTTTCCTCTCTTGCGCTTTTGTTCCTTAATCTCATAAATATGTTAGATGGCCTGCTAAGGCTAACGTCATTAGAACTACACATTTTAAACATTGATGCCCAAAGAGGTATAAATATTTTTGAACATAGAGACAGAATGTCTATAAGGATCACTATTTTGTTTTACATGTAAGAAATTTCAGACTCAACATGGACAAAATAGTGTTCCTATGATAATATAGTTGACCAAAACCCATGCTTGTTGATGTCTAATCCAATATTATGTTATATTTGTTATTTACCAAAAAGGCCTACACAAACAACGTTGTACTAGAATCCTTAACACTTTGAATGAGCATCATATTTTAGATTAAAAACCACAGGGCCAGGGGTACAGCTCAGTAACACAACACCTTCTTGGCCAGTAGAAAATCCTGAGTTTATTTCAGGTGTAAATAAATAAATATTTTTTGTAAATGAAAAACAATGTAGGTGCCCCTGAATATAAAGGTATTACATGATCTTACTCTTCTTTCAAGAAAATTCCTAATTTTCTATCTTTAGTCTGTATGAATTATGTTAGTCATTGATAACTACAGAGCTAATTTCTGTGGTGGAGAACAATCTTCAGTTCATTAGATGACATTCATAGTGCTAAGACAGCCTCAGACTTTAGTTTTGCCAAGGAAAGATATTTCACCTTGGGTTGTTAAACTATTTCTCTTCATTTTAATTTTCCATAAAGACAAATAACCTTTAAATGTGAAAAATCATAGTGACTACATAGGCTGTTTTAAATATTCCATTCACATATGTAAAATGCTTAAGGAGATACATTAGCTGTTGATGAGAATTTGGGAGAAGTTTTTTTTTTTTTTTTTTTTTCTGTAAGACTTGTGAACAGAGGTTTACCCCACCTCTTTTCTATATTATCTTTTCAAGGATGTTTGCATGGTGTAGCACATCTTTGGAAATGGAGATTATGGTTCTAATTACAGTAGCCAATAAATTTGTTTCGTGTGTTAGTTATTTTTCTCTTGTTCCTGAGACAAAAGTATCTGAAGCCCCAAAATAAAGCGCACAGTTTGTAGATGTTTCAGTCCATGAAATCAGCTAGAGCAGCGTGGCACAGCACCAGGGCAACACTTCAAAGGGGCGGAAGACAGTAAAAGCAGCAAGAGCAAACAGGAGGTAGAGGGCGAGCCTCCTTCCCCCTTCTACTGTAACCGGGCCGCCCCCAGCTGGGGGGAGGTGCGGCACTCATACCGGATCAGTGCCCTCCCCTTGGGCAGGATTAGGAGGCGGGCCGCCTGCTGAGCTGCTTAAACTTCTGAAATTTTCAAGTCAGCACAATATGTCAACCGTTACACTTATTTTCTTTTGTAAAAGATTCTTCTAAACTCAGAAGTCATCTGCAGCAATGCAATCCAGTGCACTACATAGCATCACGTGGTGCTTTTCCATCACCCTATGGGAATGAGGGAGCAAGAAACCAATTCACATAGCTCCACACAAGGTACTGCTATTCATAGGAGTGATAAAATATCCTGTGCATTTGGCCTCAAAGCCCGAGTATCTGACATTGAACCCGCCTGTACATTCATCCACTGAACTGTAGGAGAAGATCTTTTTTCATATGCAAGTATAACAATGGCATTGATTTGAATGTTCAGACTATGACATTTAGCAGAGTGCTGAGCAAAGTCCAAATCTCAAATATTTATTCTGATAATTGAAGTATTATTTTTGATTAAATGAGGATGTGTTTAGAAGCTGATTCAGCCACACTGAATCTTCATTTCAGTGGTGTGTCACTGTGGCAAACATGTTAATAATTGCTACTGTCATTTAACATGTTATCCCAAAACTAGAAGTTTAATTACTGTTCATCCACTTCAAGTTCTGACTGAACAATGATGCTTCTGGACATGCATGGTGAACAATCCACTCTCTGATATTTTGTTTAATTTTTTCAGTCACTAATTAAGAACTTGCCTTATACTTTTCCAGATGTTTTCTTTATCTTTCTTTAATTTGACCATTTTCTAAAAGTGGAAGGGCCAGCGAGATAGCTCAGTGGGCTAAGCGCTTGCTTTGGCAATTCTAGAGGCCTGGGTTCGATCCCTGGCACCACATGCCATGCTGACCCTGGCCCCTAGCATGCTGAGCTGGCGATAGAGTCCAGGCATGGTGGTTCATGGTAGTAATCCTAGCACAACGGAGGCTGAAAACAGAAGGATCACTACAAGTCCAAGCTGTGCAGTAAGAAAATAAACAAAAATTGAAAATGGAAAGGAACATCTTTGAACAAATATAAATTGTATATACAATGTCAAAACATTCATTACTGATGAATATTACTACGACATTCATCTTATCTATCCCTTTTGTTTTTCTTTGTTCATGTTCCTAGAAATCCAACTCAGATCTTTATACTTGTCAGGGAGGTGCTATCCCACTGAGCTAGACCTTAGCCCTGAGAACATACATTCTAAACACTACAGTTACTACATGCTTCTTGTTGTATGTAAAATAATCAACCAGCAGCTGTGAACTGGACACAGAAATAATCCTGATAATGCTTTTCATAAAGTTGTCACTCCAAAATTATTCTTATAAGAATACCACGAATGAATACCGAATAACGCACTCATTTTTCAATATAATTATCTTTGAACACAGTCTCATCTATCCTAAATGAGTATCACAGTGTCACTCTTCTACATGATGCAAAGGGAAGGTATCTTGAATCTGAACTAAGCTGTACTCCTGGGCTTACTCTGAATGAAAGACTGCACTACCTGGGGAATGAGACTGAGACCCTGGGGCAATAAGGGTCTGGAGACACCTTGGAGGAAGCTCCATGAAGCTGAAGTTCTATTGCCTTAAAAAAAAAGGGGGGGGCCAGGGAGATGGCTCAGTGGAATAAGCACTTCCCTGGCAAGTGCAAGGGCCTGAGTTCAATCCCTGGTTCTGCCAAAAAAAAAAAAAAAAAAGACTGTGATACTTAGCCCTGAACTGCTACCCTGAGGAGCTCCTCTGGCTGCTTTGTAATAATAACACCTTTATATCTAAGGCCAAGAGCAGGAAGTGAGCAGGGAAGCACTTGTCCATGTTGCTTACAAGTAATTCTCACTGGAAGATAGACATAAATTTAGGTCTTGCCTCAAAATGAGAACATCATGGGATGAGATCCCTTGTAAACTTTCCTGAAGTTTGCACATCTTAGCAAATTGCTCCTTATCATTCTCTTGAATACAATGTATGTTTATAAGGTCGGTACGTACTAAAGGATTTTCTGTCTTATAAAGACTGTATGATTTCACTGTATCTACTTCCCCACAAGTCATCAATAGAATTTTCTCATATATATATAAATATATATATTTTTCCCTTTATAGAACTTACTTGGTTACAATATCACAGATAGTGCATCTCCTCTTGAAAAAACTCAGTGCTGTAAATTTTTTTTGCTGTTTTTTAAAAATCCTTTATTTATTCATTTACGTGGTACAGGGTCTTACAACATAGCTTGGACTTGTAGTAGTGATCCTCCTGTCTCAGCCTCCCCAGTACTGGGATTATAGGTATGAGCCCTCACACCTAGATTCAGGGGCTGGCATGCTGTGCCCAGGATTCTAGGGTCTGCAGGTACATTGTATATGCATGTGTTTTCTTTTCTGATAGTGGGAGTACATATCTAACACCTTTTCAAAAAACATTTTTAATGTATTTAGTACAGGGTCTCACCACACAGATCAGACTCAGTGATCCTCCTGTTTCCAGCCTCCCTTTAATCTCCCTTGCTGAGATTAAAGGTGTGTGCCACCACTCCCAGTCTCTAAGATTTCTTTTTCTTTCTTTCTTTCTTTCTTTCTTTCTTTCTTTCTTTCTTTCTTTCTTTCTTTCTTTCTTTCTTTCTTTCTTTCTTTCTCTGTGTCTTTTTAGGGAAGGATCTACAGGGTGTTCAGGGTCTCACTATTAGATCTGATTCTCAGTCAGATCACAGCCTTTCAAGTGCTGGAATTACAGGCATGCCACCACACCCAGTCTCAACTGGAGTCTCAACATGCCCCAGGGACGTGGCTGGCACACAGCACAGCTGACCTGGGGATCAAACCACAGATCCCTGCACCTACTTGCAGGAGCTTTAATCTGCTGAGCTATTTGGCCGTCCCTCTAAAATTTCTTTTGGTTTTGATACAAAGTCTTCTAAATTGCCTACATTAAGCCTGAGCTAGGATCCTTCTGACTTAGCCTCCTTGAATGTTGGGATTATAGGTATGTGTATCACTACCAGCTTTATATTTTAAATAACCCTACTTATGTAATTCATATTTACATATTTCCATTGATGTGATAAAAATTAATGTGAGTAGAATCTCATACCAACCATACAGATAGGAAGACTGACTCAACAGTGGGTCAAGTAAGACAGAAAAAGAGTTACTTTACTCTTGGCTGAATTTCGGAATAGCAGCTGCTAAAAAAATGATACCAATATCTCTCGTTAGAGTGCAGAAACAGCAAAAATGCCCTCCAAATGTTGTTAGTACAGTTTGCCTCTGGAATAATGCACAGTCAGAGAATCCTGAATACCTTGTGATCCCCAGTCAGTGGACATTCGGCAGTGCCCAAGGGGTGGGCTGGTGGGTAATTAGAGGAGGCCAGCGAAGCTGTTAAAATGTGGAAGGCGCTGTTCCACAGCAGAATTACACAGGACAAAGTGTGCCAAAGATCGCAGGCGCAAAACCTAGAGTGAGCAGCTCCAGTATGGACTGGCACATGAAACCTTGGGCCAAAGCCAGGCAGTCCCCTAATTTTTTTACATTTTTAAAAAAATTATTTGTTTGTTTGTTTGATACAGAGTCGCGATACTCAGCTCAGACTCCTAGTGATCCTCCTTTCTGTCTTCCCAGTGCTAGGATTACAGGCTTGCACCTTGCTTGGTTTCAGTGGCCACCAGGGCAGCATGTGGTATAGAGCATAGAATCTGGGTCCTTGAGCTTGCTAGGCAGACCCTCAAGCCACTGAGCTATGTCCCTGGCACTCATTCTATTTTGATGAAACCTGTGAACTGATACTGGTTTTACTGATGGTGAACAGTTGAAAATACAAAACAATATTTTCTTACACAGAAAAAGTGTAGAAGTATAAATTTCAGTATCCATAATTTTATTTTTTTTAAATAGCCACCTAAATGATCTATGGCCAATTCTTGCCCAACAACCAAGGTAAGAAGTTCGGACAGCAATTGTATGATCCACAGAGTTTAAGATATTTATTACTTGGCTTTTGATAGAAAAAAAAAGTTTACCAATGACCCTTCACTGCTCTAGAAAAAGAAAAAAAAAGAATCAATACTGTGCAAAACCTTTGACACAATGAATTGTTATTTTATTGCTTCATTATTTTAGTGCTAAATTAAACATGAAATATACTTTAATTTTAACTTTACAAGAAGCAACAAGCCACTTTTTTGTCTTGAATCCATGTTCTTATTGAAAATACAGCCATGTGTTTCACAGATAATAGTAAGAAAGTTGAAATACAGGAATAAACATAAGAAGGCTGTCACAAATTCCACAGTCTAAGAACATGTATATTGTCAGCATGTCATTTATATACTGGTTTTGTTTCTATTGATCTACACCCCATTTAAATCTTTCTGCTTATATTCAAAAGATACTATGTATAGAAACAAACATGGTAGTTTAAGAATATTTTCAAAATCAACATTTGAAATTATTTTCTAATGAAACTGATCCAATAAATGTATTTATATCAAATGTGTGTATTATGTTCCATTCCATTTATTTTCAGCAATAGTGTGGCCTGTGAGATTTTAGATTTCCTAACTCTGGTAACATGATATTTTCTTACTGTTAAGATTTCTTTTCAACAAAAAATTATTTCCCTATTATTATTATTATTATTATTATTACTATTATTATTATTGGTAGGGGTAATAAGAATGAGACACTGGTTTGCTATAGGAGCTATATTCTCATTCATATTTTTGTTTTTGAGACTACATTTTGCTAAGTCCTGCCCAGGCCAATCTTGGACTAAAACATTGCTGTGTCTCAAGGCAAGGATTGCAGGCACTCGCTGCCATGCCTGGCCTGTTTTCTATCTTTAATGATTTTAAATTATGACAACAACCATCAGTTTTGAGGGCCTGAAGCCCTGTAGCCTTCATGAATTTAGTGATTTAACACAGTGTGATGACCTCTGGAATGGTTACAATTAGAAACAGTTATTTTAATATATTCATAGGTCTTTTAGGATTATATAGGGAATAGATAATTTATCTGAATTCTTAGCTTTTGTGTTTAAGTAAATTATTAAATATGTACTTCCAGGTAAACCAGAGAAATGCTTAATATTACATAGGCATGCTAATCATTGAAAAAAATATACCTTTCAAGGGAGAGAAAATAAACGCAGTATTTGAGAATTGCTTTTTAAATTTTTATGTCACATTTTTCATAACAAGTGTTTCAGTAAAGCCTTTATTGCTAAAATTTAATACAGAATTAGGTCATTCATAAATATGTTGCAATTAAGGTTTCAGAACAAAATAAATATGAAAACCTACTATTCCATTAATAAATAACCAACATATAAAATATTCCTGTTATATTTCTGTTTCTCACAGCAAAATCGTTTATAAATCTTTGATCAACTATCTAAGAAACATTTCAGATTTTTACATAAAAGCTATATTTTTTCAAGTTTCATATATGTTCCAATAAAATTCCTTAGATAGCTAAAGCAAAATTTACCATTTGCATTTTCCCAGCTTTGGTGATAAATTCATTTTAAAAACCCACTAGACTGTAAAATCTTCACACACAAACAGCATTCTTATTTCTGCATTAGCAAAATATCAGCTACTATGTATTTGAGTTTGTGTTTTTGAATGAATGAATTCATAAAATGACTGAATGGAAGGAACTTTGTACATATTGACTATAAATGAAAAATAATACACTGTATCACTGTAGTTATGGAATATGAATTTAATTTTCCAATTGAATACCCAATCTCCAATAATATATGTGTTATGTTTTCAAGACCATGTGCTAAAACATTATTCAAACTCACCTGATGGTCAACATTTTATAGCTTTACAATAAAATTTTCTTTACATCAGCAGAAGAAACTCACTAAAGACCTACTATTACACCGCTTGAGAAATCATTTTCAAACCAGACTTCAAATTGACTTCAATATTCAGACTATTAAAATCATAAGATTCTCTTCACTAATCAAATTTAAAATTGTACATATTTTATATGTCAAGCATCCTGTCCATGCTCTGATCTGAACCATAGTGTTGGCAGGACTTGCTAAAAACCTATACCTGGAAGACCATGGGGAAACACAATGTGTGTGATCCCCTATGCATTTTGTGAAAGAGTTGACTGTGTAGTTTAGATATGGAACATATTATTCTATGAAGAAATACATGGGCTATGAATATAAAAATTAATTCAGCAGCTAGAATGTCAATACCTTAAAAAATTGATATTTGGATTAGAAATAATGACAAAATTTTTATCTGAAATACAACACAAAAATCATCTTGGTTTATTTATTTTTACCTTAGATGAAGACACTAAGATAAAAATCTTAGCATGAATATGTTATTGGGAAAATTATCTATAATTCCTGGTATTACAGAAGTATGGAAATAGAGACATAAAAGAAGTATGAAAGGACAGAAGGCCTTAGCAAGCAAGGAGTCTGAGTGTGTAGCTGGAGCTCTGTCTGGGTGGAAAATCCTGGGAGAAAAGATAGAACATATTTCAGAGGTTGTTGGTAGATAAAGCCCAACCACTGGCCACTGATCCACTAACTCAGTATCCATCGGTGGTTGAGGCTACTTCCTGTGGTACTGACATCCTGAGACACATGACTGATGATGTCTCAATAACCAGGAAAAAGAACTTGGGACAGTGTCACAAGTGTCCCCTATAAGTTTCACTGAGCCAGAGCAGGTAATTTCTGAAAGACAAAAAATAGGATCTCTAGAGCTGGCCAAATGGCTCAGCTGATTAAGGCACCTGCAAGCAGGCTCAGGGACCAGGGGTTCAAAAACCTGTGTCTGCCATGCCAGCCTCTGGGGCATGCTGAGACAGCAACTGATACTGGGCATAGTGGTGCGTGCCTGTAGTCCCAGCTCTTGGGAGGCTGTAAGCAGGTGGATCACTACAAGTCTGATCTAGTAGTGAGACTTTGAACACCCTGTAGACCCTTCCCTAAAATAAAAAAAATAAAAGGAAAAAAAAAAAAAAACAGGATCTCAATGGTATTGCTGCACCATGAAATGACTGTCTCCTTCAGGCTGCTTAAACACAGAACACTTAATATTCTTCTTCCTGCTCAAACACGAACCTTAGGGGGAAGATGCTATCCTGTTCTTTCTCATTCAATTAGTCCACATCATCTCTTTTTCACTCTTTTTGGGACACATTTTATAATTGAGCAAGTTCAATGGAAATATATGTGAGCATGGTATTTAAAGACTTTCCAGTTTTTGATGGAATAATTTAGAGTATTTATCTTACATTGAAACCTCAGAAGAATATATGATAACATTTGCGTATAAATTAGCTGAGACAATCTGTTATACATAATTTTTTTAGAAACTACGACAGTGCTGTGACACATTTTCACCCCAACATCTCTTGCATTTGCAAAAAAATTTTTTTCTTGTGTATCTAATATGCCCAGCAAAAGGGCAGCTATAGTTGTAAAGGGGGAGAAGATATGGAAGATTTAATTATTGTCTTCAGGAGAGTTGAATTCATTTGATGAGGAAAAAACATCATATATTCAGTTAAAATGCCACGTAGTGTAAGGCAGGCACACCTAGATAACACTGTATGGTTAATAAGGAAAAGTTATGTTGGAAGAATTTCAAAGAAATAATTTTGAACTATAAAATCACAAGAAGCTTAAGTGAAAAGGTACTAGCTTATCTTGGCTTAAGGATGGGGAGAGGCCAGGGGGCATTGCTCAGTGCTCCAAGCACCAGCCCGGCGAGCGCTAAGAACCCGGGTTCACATGCTGTACCACAGTGCTGGCCACTGAAGCTGGGCAAGGCGGCACACACCTCTAACTCTGAGCTGGGGAGGCTGACACAGGACTCCACGAGTCTGAGTCCAAGATACGTAGTGAGACTCGTTACCAAATAAATAAATAAAAGATTTTTAAAAATTTTAAAAAGCTGGGTAGAAATTGACCATTGCAGGGAATGTAGAGACAATGGAACAAAAAAGTCTGACACACATAATACCTAAGGAGCTGTTACGAGTTAAATCTGATAAACTAACATCATTGCTTTGAGCTTCTGCTTTCAAATTTGTCATAGTAGTGTTCTGTTGTATTTGCTGCCCCTAGACTTTGCTTCTTTTGCTTGCTTAGAAGGTTGGCTATTTGTTACCAGGTCTACCAAGATTTTTCTCTGCTTCCAAGGGTGAAACTAGAAGAAGAAATGAAATCATGAATGAAACCTCTCTAGGAATAGTGGCATGTCCAGCCCCTGTGTCATCCGCAGAGACACTTGCTAGCACTCCCAGATCCTAGCCCCAGTTCTGCTACTCCTTACCTGCAGCCTCCAGAATTCGTCCTCCTAGGATGACAAATTAGAGTTCCTGCTTATATGTGAAGAAAGTTTACTTAACCCTAATCTGACTGACCAGAAGATTTTGCAGTATGAATAGAGAAAATATATAATAGTTTTCTATCTATTAAAAGCAAAACAGTTGATGAAAATATTTGTCTTAAAGAAATGAAGAGGGCTTGGCAGGTAGTAAGTGGCATATGCGCATTACTGGAGGGCACCAGGGCTTTATCCTTGGTACTGCACGGTGTTCAGGCCCTTCAACAAGTCAGCCACTGTAACTGGGCATGGTGGCACAGGCCTGTCATCCTTGTGCTGGGGAGACCGAGACAGAAGGATCACCATGTTCTGAACTGAGTAGCAAAACCCTGTGAATAAATAAATAGAATTAAAGAATGAAAACTTATCTGAGTATAAGAGATTTAAAACATTTTCATTTCTTCAAGTGAATAAGTAAAAGCAATTTAAGATTTAAAAGAAATTCTGCAATATGTCATTCAACTATCCTGTCTCACAGGAAATTCTTTTCCTTTTCCATTTTTTACCTATTTATTATTATTTTTTCAAACTATTTGGAACAAGGTCTCACTATAAAGATTGGACTCCTAGTGATCCTGCTGTTTTCAGCCTCCCAAGCTCTGGGATTACAGGCATGTGCCACCACGCTCTGTCTTAGTACCTTTATTTATTTAATTTTTTTTTTTTTTTGTCTTTTTGAGACAGGGTCTCACTGTGCAGCTCAGGTTGGCCTTAAGCTCACTTTGTAGCTCAGGCTGGTCTCAAACTCGCAACAATCCCCTTGCCTCAGCCTCCCAAGTGCTGAGATTAGAGGCATGTGCCACCACTTCCAGCTCTTAGTACCTATTTAATCGGTATCATTTTTAGTGTGGAAAAAACAAAATCCTTACATACATAATTTCTAGTGGAATATTTCAGTAAGTATGTGAAAAAGAAAAACAAAAATGTGTTATTTTAATTTTAGTCAAGCTTCACTCAAAAATACCATTTCTTTAACTCAGTTAATTTGTATATAAAATATTATGTAAAGCAACATGTATGTTTTAAAAATCTTAATAAAATATAATGAAAAGTTTACCTAAAGCTACTTTTTTGAAAAATGAAATCATGATTTTTATAATAAATAAATATAACCATAAGGATATGTTATTATCTGAAGGTGTTAATTATAAGAATATCATGTTTGATATTCTATATTTGAAAGATTGTAATAGATTATTATTATATTAGAGTACAAAATGCTAATAGATCATCCTGGCATAAAATTTAGTAGGGAGATGGGGAGTAAATATGACAATTATTTTTCAAAGTCAGTCAGAGTTAATGGACAGAATATTTCCTTTAAGAGAAGAAAACATTAATTTAGGAAGAATAAAAATTCCAGCTTAGGCATTGCCAGCTGACAGGCTGACCCCACACAGTGGGGTCAATTCCACTCCAATTCCCAATCACCTCAAATGTGGAAAAATTTAGATAAAATCTCTTGTTCCATTGCCCTTGAACATGTTATGACATTGCTTGATATATGTAAAGGAGTTTTAAGATTACCAGATGTAATCTCCAGAACTCATGCACAACTCAAAATGTCTTAATATACACAAACTTAAATTTTGTAAAAAGTCACCCTTTGAATCTTTTCTATTCTATACAGAGATAATACAGATAAATATCCAACCAAACTTTTAACCTACAGACAGCACTGCCCTACTGACTACCATTCATGCATTCTACAAAACCTCCATTTTCAAAGAACTTATTTTAAAATAATAGATTACCTCCAAGTTACATTAAGATTATACAATAAATACCCCTGAGTTCGAAGATGAAGCATTTGTCGAACCTTTCTTTTAAGCTTGTGATGTGCTGTTTTATTCAAGAACCACCTCATTTTTTTTTTTCTCTCAGAGAAAAACTACAAGGAATGTATCATTACCTAGTACCCACATATACACCTGTGGCCGCAAGATAATGAAATAAGTTCAAATCATGACTACCACAGAAACAGGACTCTGATGTCAAGCACATGATCTGCTGGGAAAAGGGCTGTGTCAATTATGAAATTAACGATTAGAGGGAACATTAGGGTACAAATGGAATATTCTGTGTTTCTGTTCAAAATGTAAAGTGGAAATGCTAATAGACTGCTCAGTGACCTCTTGTATGAAACAGGAAATGAAAAACTAGTTTAAAACTAAAGAAGTAATCAATTATAAGGTTTCTAGAGTGCTTTTATCACCAAGATTAACTAAATTATATTTCATAAATTTTATTCATTACTCTATTCATAACCATATGGATACATACACAAAATGAAAGATGTATAGCTCACATGTTTGGCAAATGACTGTTGACTGGCTACCAATTTTAGTGAATCCTCATTTTATGAGACTTCTTTAACTTGGTTTTAGAGACTAAGCACCATTATTCTGTCCTCCCAGATTTGGCCCCTAATTCAGAATTGGACAATGGAGGTACGTCCGACCTATGGCCTCTAGGTTGGAGGTCCCAGTGCTGAATTACAAAATAAAAATGGGAAAGTTGCATTACTGATACATATTAGTTATGTTATGTTTTTCATATTTAGCCCAATAGACTTGTTCTTCTAGAAATAAAGCTTGGGCAAGCCAAGTATGTTCCTCACATGCACTGCAGCTTGATCATAGTTAAATTTTATGAGATTGATTTTATAAAACAGAATAAGGTCAGCGAGATAGCTCTGCTGTCTAGGCACCTGCCCAGCAAGGGTAACAACCTGGGTTTAATCCAAGTATCACATGCTGTTCTGGCCCTGGGAGTGCCATGCTAGCCACTGAAACTGGAGGTGGTGTGGTGGGCACACCTGTAATCCCAGAGCTGGGGAGGCTGAGACAAGAGAATCACTATCAGTCTGAGCTGGGTGGTGAGACTTTGAATCAAATAAATAAATAAATGAATAAATAAATAAATAAAACATACATGCATAAAAGATTTTTTTTATAAAAGACAGAATAAGATGCAGATTTTATCAATGTTATACCAATGAGACTGCTCTTACTTATATGAGAAATGCATACTTTCCTTGCAGTCCAGGTTACATAGAATTAAATCAATACCTTTTAAGTGTAGAATAAAAACACAGAGAATTGCACCATCTAAACATTTAATAACTTCATTTTAATTTCCACAATGCAGTCTGCTGTTCACAATGTCTCAAGGCCTTGAGTCCAGTCATCAGTATGCACATCATTTAGAGAGTTAATAAGTGGACACTGTGGAATATTCTTCTCACTCTAGCATTTGGGTCTTAACAACAGGGTTCCAAAATTAGGGCCATCACTCTGTGCATTCTTCTAACTGAATAACTCACAGTGGCTGAGAAATTCATCCTTCTATCACAGAATCTAATCTCTTGATGTAAAAATATAGATAAGCAAGATCAGGCAATAACAATTCCATTAAAAAGTGAATAATGCACACAGTAGCCAGACGACGACTCATATGTTTTAATACTTCATTTTGTCTCAGTGATGAAGCAAATGCATGCAAAATATTGTTATGTATGACTGCTGACATTAACAACAGCAGCTCTAAACTTCTCGCTGGGCGTGGTGGCACACACCTGTCACCTCAGTGCTTGGAGGCTTGAAACAGGAGGATCACTGCAAGTGTCAGGCTAGCCTGGGCTACAAAGTGAGTTCAAAGCTAGTCTGAGCTACACAGGGAAACCCTGTCTGAAAAAGAGAAAAATCAATCAATAAATAAAAAAGTGGAGGCCAGCCAGATAGTTCAGTAGCCTAAGTGCCTATTTAGGCAAGTTCAGGGATAGGGTTGAATACCTAGCACCACATGCTGTACCAGCCCCTCCCCCGGGCATGCTGAGCTGGCCACCAAGACCACGTGTGTGCCTGTAATCCCAGCACTGTGCAGGACTAAAAACAGGAGGATCACCACAAGTCTGAGCTGCACAGTGAGACCCTGAACCAAATACACTAAATAAATAAATACAATCTAGATTTTTTTTCTCAATTCAGGAAATAATCATGTTGTTTATTCTTTCTTCTGTTTTTTCAGTTGATGAAGTAGTGTGTGCGTGTGTGTGTGTGTGTGTGTGTGTGTGTGTGTGTGATTAAACATCAGAAGATGTTTATTCTCTCTCTGTCCATGGTAGAAAAGTGCTATATCATATTTTCCTGCCTGGAAACTCCCAAGCACTTAGAAAGCTAAGTGGTTACATCAAATACTAATGCACTGACGAGAACTTGCTTGGCCTTTCTAGAGGTTATTTAATCTGCTCAAATGAACTGCTTGCCTACTGAAATTTAATGAAAAAAAAGACAGAATTTTCAGAAATTATATCATTTGTTTGTTTGTTTGTTATAGTCTTGCTGTGCAATTCAGACCCAGAATGATCCTCCTGTCTCAGCCTTCTTGGCACTGGGATTACTGGCATGCATGGCAATGCCTGGTTTCAGGGCCAGCAGGGCATGCGGCAGCAGGGAACGTACCTGAGTACTTGTGCATGCAAGGCAGGTGCTTAGACCACTGAGCTATCTCCCCAGCTCTATATCGTATTTTATTTAATGCAAAATATTTCACTTTCATCATTTTCCACTCTCCTATTGCAAGCTTTGGTGAGAAATGGGAATAAATAAATCACCAATGTGTTGAAGGAATCTTTGCATACAGGGAAAAAATACAACCAGAACAAATGGAGAGGGAACACAGACCACAATGGAGCATACCTGTAGTTCCAGAAAACATGACTTTGGCACATCGAAAAGGAAATAGCCTGGCTTCAAATTGTTAGGGACTATGAAATAGAGAAAAGATTATATTCTTCCTGCTCAATGAATTTGATCTATCTGAGGTTTTGCCAAGTAAAATGCACAGCATTGTACTGTATTTCCCTGTTTAAATTTGTGTATATTTTATAATTATATTCCATGAATTTGGTACTTATACTGCAAAAAAAAAAAAAACTAAATGTAAATTTAAATTACTTTTCGGTATACCAAATTAGAAACATATTCATCATGACATTTCTTAATTTTTTTATTCAATATTTTATTTTAAAGAAAGATAACAAATAATAAGAACAATACACAATTTCAAAGCAAGATAATAGAAAATCAGAAATGGTTATCATAACACATCTTGTTATTTGTGAAGTATTTGTTCAGATTCCCAGTTCTAGGCACACAAAGCAGTTTAAGTTGTATAATCAGTAAGCACTGACTATTCCTTTCAATGAACCAAAAGAAATTATTAGTACAAATAAAAACTATATAGTATTATTGAGCAAAACTGAGCATTTCAGAATGAACGTTTAAAGTATGATATAATTTACATATCAAATGCAGACCTCAACTTAATGAGATAAAATTCTGACTAAAAAGATTACCGTAAGTTTCTTGATAGCTAAATAAGGTTATTTTTTTGCATCTCTGTTTTACTTGTGCCTTTTATCCCTTCATCTTATATACTACAGTATAAGAAGTATCAAAGAGAAAATGTACAGCTAGCTTTAGAAGGCACTGAGGCTTGCAACAATAAACTTCTATCTAAAATTACGGTGCAGATGGGACAAAAAAATTCATTATTGCATCATTTAAAAAATTTGCTAGGCAGGTTGTAGAAATAACCTATAAAACTTTACACATTTGCAATTGTTAAGATATTTTATTAGGACATACGTTTAGCACACTGCCTCCATCTCACTTGAATGACGCAGACTCCTTGCTTCGAGATCATTCTGCTTCTCTAACAGACAAGCACTTTCTGGCCATTTCCTAACAAGTAATGGAGGGACATCGCCCCCAGCAGGGAAAACGGAGAACAGGAAGCGTGATCGCGAAAGCCCTTCATCCAGCAGTTGATGAATCTGGGGAGAATTCATTCTGAAATGCTCAGTTTTGCTCAATAATACTATATAGTTTTTATTTGTACTAATAATTTCTGTTGGTTCATTGAAAGGAATAGTCAGTGCTTACTGATTATACAACTTAAACTGCTTTGTGTGCCTAGAACTGGCAATCTGCACTCACGGACACAAGTAATGTTAAGAATAAATATGTGAAACCACCAGCTCCTGATTCGCTTTTTTGTCTGTGATGATCTACATTAATAAAACAAAAAAATAAAATTCAGTTATTTTATTTAGATGGTATTAAAAGTAAATCAATGGGAAATAGCTTACTGTGAAGGTTTATGCCCTGGCCATCATCACCAATGGTATACTGATTAAAAAAATATATGAAATAATTGTATTTCTTGTATAAATAATAAATAAATATAACCTCTTCCATCATATAAGTTGATTCTTTACCCTTTAAGCTTTATAAAAATGAGACATTATTATGCTTATTTGAACATCCTAAGAATCTTCTCACTTTTTAAATATTGACACATTTTTCATTTAAATTTGTGGTGCACTTTTTATTTAAAGTGTGAAGAAGTCTTATTGCAAACAGGAAGAAGTGGCATTTGCTACTTCTTGCTCTGTGACATTGTTCTGAGCAGGGTACCACAATTACAATGAGCAATTCAAAATTTATGATGCATTGCATAATTTATTGTCACATTTCAGGCTGGCTTTTTTAAAAAAAAAATTTGACTTACAGAAGGGATGAACATTTTGAGGCATTTCTGATGCAGATTTTTCGAGCTCTTCTTTTTCTCTGTCTCTGGCCTGTTTCCCCTCCTACCTCCACTTTCTGTCTAAAATTGAGAACTTTTGAACATCTCAGTGTCTGTGACGAGATTGAATTTATGTATGGTTGACATTTAAAATAAAATGTTATTGCAGAAAATGTCAGAAAGTGTAAAAGTTAAGTCATCTGTTGGAGAAACTTAATATACTTTATAACCTTGTAATTTTTATCAGATTTAAAAGATTTATTCTGTCATAAATAAATGATGGCATCCATAAACTTGAACTTTCTTTTGGAGTAAATAATAGGCATTGGAAAAAGCGAACCTGAAGTTAAAGAATTTAAATAATATATCTAAATCTTTAACATTGAGAAAAGGTATCATATTTGCTTAAATGTCTAATATAAGGCAATATCTATTTGCATTTAGGATAATCAAATCATCTACTTATCTTCTAAACATAAGACACCTCTGGTGAATTGCAAAATATAAGAAGAAAATGCTTGTTTACACTACTAAGCCATTTCTTCCTTCCTCAGTTTTGAGAACTGTGAAAAATTGCAGTAAAAAAAAAAAAAAACAAACACATAAATCACAACATCCAAGAAGAATTCTCTCCTTCCACCCTTCAGTTCCTGACTCCATGGAGGATATGAGAGAGGGGCCTACCATTTCCTTCCAAATTACTTAGAAATCTAATTGTGAAGATCAACTAGGTGCATGAAATGAATTGTCACAAGATTAACAGCAATATAGAATAGTACCCAGCAGTGTTCAGAAACTGAAAAAGTCTGATAAACTTGTATGATTTAAATTCATGAGCCTAGCCCATAAGATCTCTAACTTGTCTAACTTAATCCCAAAACTTTCATAAAGGAAGACTTACACGATGAGTTTCCTTATTGAATATCCTAAATATTTTAAGATTTATTATTTTTAATAAAAAATTTTTATTAAATTTCAAATTCTAAGACACTGTTTTAAAACATTAACTTAGCCACAACATTGTTTAATTATTTAAATTAGCAAGTGGCATGTGTTACTACTAAAGAATTAAAATGTTTCCTAAAGTTATGAAGGTCTATATTTAATAGAGAGAAAAACAGACACACCTACGTTTGCATTTTTTTTCTGTGGAGAAAAATATGATGGCTACATCTGCAGAAGACAGCCAACCCCGCGGTAAGGTCGCTCACGCTGCACGCTAATGCCCTCAGCAGAGCGGCGAGGATTCTTTAGTTGAGCTAAACTATTGAGACTTCTGCTCTTATTGATCTGTGAGTTTTGAGATTCACAGCAAAATGTTGGCTCTCTTGTTGCCTCTGTTCTCATTCCCTCAGAAATGTTGCACTAAAGTCACTTACTTTTATTTCAAATTATAGAGAATGTTATAGGATCCTCTAGGAGCACCAGAAGAACTTTCACTTTCTCAACAGCCTGATAACAACATGTCAACAAACACAAGTCCTTTGCCAGAGACGGCACCCAGAGCGCTGTTCATGAAATGGGCATGCTGCACCACTGAGAGCTACTCCAGCCCTTCAGGCCTTAATGTGGCCCTGGAAAGCATGAAGGGTTATTCCTCAGCCACAGCCCAGTTGGTTGGTAGAATGCATGCAGCCACGTTCTGTGACTAGTATTCTGATTCATGGCATGGAACATGGTACTTGTGAGAAAAACACTATTTCCTGTGGATGCACAAAGCTAACAGGAATGAGATTCCTCAAGGGAAGTGAGCAGGAAATGTGAAGCTATTTGACAGCCATGATTAAACATGCAACAATCCAAGATGTAGAAAGAAATCAAAAATAAAACAAGGCCTGGAGCACACAGCCAAGCTCAGGCTTTCTGTCTCCTACCAAGGACCAATTACCACACGGTTAAGAAATCTACCTGTGCAGTCACCTAGTGTTTCCTTTTTATGCCACTGTCCTCAATTTCCTCAAAGTTACAAAACTTTTTTCACTCTTAAGACTTTTTTTTGGTGGGGGTTACCAGGAGTAGAACTCAGGACCTTGCATTTGACAGGCAGATACTGTGCTACTGAGCTATATATCCAGCTGAGTTGTGTCACTCTTTCAAAGGTGAAAATTGTCCAACATTTAAAAAAGTGATAATTAGGAATTTGTTTTAGACACTAATAAACACATAGCATTAATAGTAGTGTTAATTTTTTGTAACCTCATTGAATACCAATATTGGCTGTGTGCTAAAGAAGAGAAAGAGCAGAATGAAAATAAGTTCTGTAAGTCATCATTTAACAATATTGAGCACTTAATTAAAGGAAAAACTTCCCTTGGCAGTGATACATTTGTGGGGAAGAGAACTTTGCCCCTCATGAATGAAAAATGTTTGAATTAGGATAGCACAGCCACAGCCTGTGAAATCTTAAAGTGTCCAAATAAATCTCTAATTATAGAAAGATTCTCATTAAAAAGTGAACATGTATAATTACAGAAAGGTTTTCACTTAATTAGAATCTCATCAGAGCTCCCATCTGCATTGAGATTTTGATAATAGAGGTCAGGACCTTTTGGGGTCGGTGGGGACGTAGGTCCAAATGAGAGCTGTAGGATCTATCAGGAAGTTTTGACATAAATAATTTTTATTTGGTTCTGAAAAACATCACAGAAAATAAATACGATTATAAAACATAAAGTGTGGGTTTCAGTATGATTCATTTTGACTGTGTCTGCCAACAATTATGTCCTTAGCATGACTAATTAAATATAGCTTAGCAGGGACAACGTTGAGAGCTATAACTTTAACAGACAGAGAAATTATAATAGTGAAAGAAGACAAAATGGTTGACTTCCATAGCAGGAAATTTTCTGCTTAATGCAGGATTTCACATACGAAATCACAGCTTTGCTATAAAGAAATAGCACAGGAAACGATAAAACAGTTTAATCCAAGGAGAAAGCTTCAGTTGAGCAATGGAGTTCATATTGTACACTAAACACGCAGTACATGGGGATCTACTTATTGTGACATGGATATTAGAAAGTAGACAGCTTTATTTAATACTTATCGACCCTAAATATCATTTTCTTTTCTTTGATATTGCTTTAAAGTATAATTTTTATTTAGACATTTTCACTTAATGCACAATTTCTGAAAAGGTAAATACACTCAATTGTTGATACTTCCAGAGAAACAAAAAGCTGACTGAATTCTATGAAGTTTTCTAGGCACTGAGATGAGGCTTATCCATTAGCAATAATCCTCGTTTTGAAGAATGAAAGGACACATGGCCACACACTTCTAATGTAATATGATTGTCTATAAAACAAACATTCAAACAACACCATGGAGACAGAGGGAATAAAAACAAAGCCTCTTGTGTACCTCTTTCATGGTGTGGAGAGGTGTTGCATTAAAACATATGGCCAAGCTCAGTGGCACATGCCTGTGATCCCAGAAATTGAGAAGCCGAGGTAGGAAGATTACCACAAGTTTAAGGGCAATATAGTGAGTTCAAAGCCAGCTTCAAATTGTGGAGCAAGAGCAGGTCTGAAAAGATTGCTTGAGACAAAACAGTGTAGCAGATCCAATGCATTTCTGCCATCAATTGGCTGTAGGTTCCCCTTCTATGAGACTGTAAGTCCCTTAGAACTAATGGAAGCCTCCCTTGATAACACCACATGATGAAGTCTACCAGGGAGAAAAGGTTAGAATTATGCACTGCCACACACTATAATCACATATGGGTACAATTCCATTTCCTCTGAATAAGAAAGGACACTACAAGGCCTTTCACTATTTACGTCTCTTCATAACAAGTACTGGTAAAATTGTATTAATCCAAAGTCAACATATATCTATTTAATAAGCAGCTTATTCAAGGAAACAACAAGAAAGAATCAGAATGTGAACACATACTTTTTGCCTTTAAGAATCCCAAGAGGAAACAGGGAAAATCAAAATATGAGTAATTAATCTGAACAATAAATAAAGTCCATAAAGTATTAAATCAAGGTACAACTAATCGACTGTCATAGAAGCCAATGTTTCTAACTTTCCCCATCCCCTTGGACTCTAGCTTAGGGCAGGAACCTCACTGCCTTGGCTGAGTGAGGGCAACAGACTTCCAGATGGCCTCTCTTACCTGTGAAAACGTCACACTCTTCCTAATGGACCATTCTTATGGTGAACACATAATTGATGGAGCATGGCAGCAGCTATCTGAAAATAAAGAAGGGGAACTAATCATCGTAGCAACATTAGAAGCATAAACCAAAACTATCTAAGCAAATGATAGTAAAACATTAGCCTGTTCACACTGGGTGGGAATTAATGCCAATAATGTCTTTTAAATGCATGCTTGGACGTGGAGTGCCCTTACTGAAGCCCAGGTGATGGTGCTCTCTGATGGCGACATCCAGCTCCTCGCTTAGGCACATGCATCGCCTCGTGTCTTGCCCTAGCTGCAGGAGACTCTGCGTCATCTCTTACTTCTCAGCTGCTCATGCATGCCTCCTACTACCTTTGGACTTTCTCACTTGTAATCGAATACTTGAGAGTTCCTTTCAAAGTTTCATAAATTGTTAAGGTACATATTTTTATTCCCCATGCTAAAAATTCACATAGATCAAGGATATTTCCTTAATAATGGACATAAGGTTTGACACATCAATGAGTTCTTAATATTTATGGTCAGAAAAACAAATGAACATATAAATGTTTCATGATGTGGTTTGAGAGAGAAATGTGACAACCAAAAGCTTATTGTCATAAAAGCAGAGAACAGGATGGTGCCTCCGGAGGCCAGAGAGGCAAGAGGAGGTTGAGAGATGTTTTTATTTTTTTCAATTTTTTTTTTTTTTTTGGTGGAACCAGGGATTGAACTCAGGCCCTTGTGCTTGCCAGGGAAGCACTTATTCCACTGAGCCATCTCCCCAGCTCCGAGAGATGTTTTTAAAACTCGTTAGGTCAATGCAATTTAGGCTATGCTTTTAAAAAAGGGGGGGTTGCTTGGAGATAGCTCAGTAGAATAAGTGCTTGCCTGGCAAGCAGAAGGTCCTGAGTTCAGTCCCCAGCACTGAAAAAAAAAAAAAAGTTTTATTTAAAAAAAAAAGAGAAAAGGGAAATTTCAGAAAGTCATCACTGAAAGCAGAGGCCATGTGAATGATGCATTTGTAAAATGTGGACATAAAGATTACAGAAAAAGTTCTGAAAAATGGTGAGAGTTTACAAATAGAGTGGAAGTTGTGTTTATCTGTATTATAGTACTGAAATAGGTACAGTTTATGAAACAGTCTACAAGGACCTAGGATTTCATAATCACCTTTACTGTAAGTCTGAAGAAAAAAGATGCATTGTGTGTGTGTGCGTGTGTGTGTGTGTGTGTGGTACCAGGGATTGAACTCAGGACCCTGTGCTTGCCAGGCAGGTGCTTATTCTATTGAGCTATCTCTCCAGCCCAATGCTTTTGTTTTTCAGGCCTGTGCCAAATGAAGAGTAAATAGATAAACCTGTTAGTGCAATCCTTGAATCCTGTGACTTGCAAAGCACTTCTTTGCCCCAAAGAGCATATCCAGAATGAGTTAAATTAATAATGTTCTGTATCCTTCTATCCAGCAACCTCAGATTCCCTGTGTATTATTAATTAAAGAATAATACTCCTTAATTCTTATTGAAACACACTTGTCCCCAAAACATTGACATCCATGTGACTTAAAAATCTTTTAAGAAAATTGCTCTTTTTTTTTTTTTCTTTTGACTTCCACATGGGTTCCACTCTCTGGGAAACTTTTTCTTTATGTAGCAGTCTCAGGCAGCTCTAGTTCTGCCTCCTCAAGTGTATCAGAGCAAGAAGTTTTTCTCATGAATTTAAAGGAAAGTTGTAGAAATAGTTTCCTTTGGCCTAAATTGGGTCATACACATTTTTCTGACCAATGTCCACAGTCAGAGTCATGCAATTCTGAAATTAGCCAGCCCTGTATCACCCACCCATACCAAAATGGGGGTGATCAACTTCAACTGAAGTGCTTATGGTAGACTGCAGAGGAAAGAGCTTCCTCAAGAGGCTGAGGACAGGAGCCTGGCTGAGTTTGAAAGCTACAAACACTTCTGCATTCATCTGCCTTTCACTTTCCACAGTCAAGTGATAAACCACGGCTGGCTCTTTCGCTTAAATGTGTAAATGTCACACTAAAGCCTGCCCTCTCACGGCTGGGAGACATTATGCACAAACTATTCCTATGGTATTCTCTGTCTAGTCTCTGTGACCAATGGACCTTAATCACTCGAGAATAATTTTAATACAATTTCAAATACAGTTGTTAGGGACTGATTAAATCTGCAAGTCTGAGTTCATTTACTATGAGATAAATAATTCCAAGAATAGCAGTATACAAAACCAAGGAATGGGCTTTGAAGTAAAGACGAAGTAAAGTTCATTGTGCTACAGAGTAACAGAAAATAGATCTTGAGATTCAAAGAAAGTTTCAAAGGCCAAAAAATGCTCCGTAAGTGACTGTAAATGGGGGTAACCTCGGCTGAAGTCTCTAAGGATCCAATTCACTACCCCATTTCCACTGTCACTGAATGCTCATTTCTCTCTAATCTGTACATGCATTGAAGCCCATCAATTGCTATTCTATAGGGAAACACAGAAAAAAATCTATAATTTCATAGAATTACGTTTACTATATTACTTAATTCAACTTTCAGGGAAACTTCTCCATATTTGTTTATAATTCGAAATAGTCAAAAGCTTATACACAATCTTCTGCCAAAACTACTTTCTCATATTTGATGTAGTATACAAGGGAATGACAGGCAAGCTCTTGCATGTAAGAAATTCTGCAAAGATTTGTGCTTCACCAGCCTGTCTAACTTTGCATGTAGCATGTTGCTTGATGTTACTATAGTGAAAAATAAAATGTATGGACTGGTATTGATATCTTCTCTTACTTAGACTGCACAGCAGGCATTCATTTCTAGGAAAATAAATACATTGATGTACTGTGAGGCAAAACACTGAGATAATTTTGAGGAAAATTGTATTTTAAGATACTTTGTCAGGTAGGGGAGATAACTGAGGGACAGAAGCATCTATCTGACAAGATCAAGGTGCTGAGTTTGATTTCCATACAAAATAAATAAGTTAAGATACAATGTCAATAGATATTTTTACATGAAAACTCAAAATCTACCCTGTGTATTACAAGATCACTTACATGTGCAGCTATAGTCCCATACATGGCTTATACAAACATATTTTTGGACATATAGGATTTATTTATGATATTGCATAAATGCTTTCATTGAGGTGACACTTAGCATGAACTCTAATACACCCCTTGAAATTATTTTTGTAAAAATATCAACTATTTTAGCACATAATTGTGAGACTTATATTTAATATTTAACTAGTAAATGTTATATAAAGAGGGAAAAAGCGCTTCCATGTTTGAATCAAAGAGCTGAGAAAACGAGATTTGAACTGTTGATCCACAATTATAAATAGAATGTGTATGCAAGAAACTGAGCTTGTATTCTGTGGTACAAAGACTCTTTGCCAACAAAAATGCTTTTATGGAACCCACCAGTTTACTACTGCTAAGTACACAGAATTTAGTGGACAATTTAAATATGCTGACCCTGTAAACGGAGACAAAACATAATTCATTTTGCAATATGTTGGAGGCTAGTTAAACCACTGCACTGATTGCTGTAGGAAAAATTTCACACTGGCAAACCTTGAAAAGACCTCCGGAAAGTGGCTGTTTCTCACATACGTTTCTCTTATATCAAACAGGTCTCATATAAGACAAAACTAGTGGTTGTTCACTTAATTAAACATCACTCAAGGCTGAAAATTGATAACTTCTTTTTTGGTAGATTTCATGATTTCTTATGATAGCACATTGAAAGGGTGATTCTAGAACAGGCCAGATTTGAATTTTTATGTGTTCTTCTGTGTGTCCCACTTACATAACCCTGAGAATTTGCTTGGCTTAAGACCCAGCTACCCAATTTACAAAATAAACTTGTGATTTGTTCCAGGTGAGAGGACTACAGTGTGAACTCACTCAGCATAAAACTAGCCACATGTGAGAGAGATGCTTAACAAAGGAACCAACGTTAGCCTTTAGGAGAATATTTTTCATGTTCAGTTGACCTGTGGTCCCAGAAACTCTTACAGAAATTTAAGTAGTCCCCTTTTAAGATTTTTTTCTAATAAAGTATTTCTCTGGAAGTATTTCTATGTTATTTTTCTCATCTCAACACTAAGAACCTATCTGTGTTCCATGTAGTTGAAATGTCACACATTTATTTTTCATGTTGGTTAAACACAATACTACAATAGCAGTTCATGTTTTCCTTTAATAACTTATTTGTTTATTCTTTTGGACTCCTCAAAACCTACACTCTTAATACAAATGTGTGTATAATCTTTAATTACTAAGTAAAGCATATGTGTGTTCAGATTATGATAAAATTGTGTTAATGTCATTGCTGGACCTTCATTAATTCCAGGCTTTCTTACAATTCATCGTCAATTTTGCTGTTTGACTGTGGCTTAAATAAGCTTGTCCTGCTTAAGTTCCTTGTGAGCTATGCCCATCCAAGAATGTCAGTTCAAAGGAGATTACGTATTTCTCCAGTACTGATATCACTTTGTTGGTAGTGTTCAAAGTATAATTACTGACCAACTCATTGAGTGAATAAGAATGCAAGTATAAGTGAGTACACACATTTATCATAATGCCAACATAATTGAATGTGAGTGAGCTCCAAAAGTTTCCTGGAAGGATACTGAGAAAATGGAGGAATAGTATGCTAAGAGTAAGATATGTCAGTAAAGGCTGACTTATGGCAGGAGCTCAGTAAATTAAAATTGCTATTGCTTTGATATTTTAAATATTAACTTCGTCTTTAGGATAAAGTTTCTTTAACAAGTGTAGTGTGTTATGCAGTGTGTCCTAGAAGATACTTAGAAGCCAAAGGCAAGAATTTGCAAATTTTGAGTCCAACTTTGTCAACATCGTGAGAACCTGTCTCAAATTATAGGATAATAAAGGCTGGACAGACAGCCTCAGTTGTATCGCTCCCCTGAGTTCAGTCCCCACTATTACCACACCCCCCAAAATTTTTGCAATTGTAACACAAATTGGAAAATGACACTATAAAGCAAAAAGGGAAGTATTTGTTTTCAGTTTATAAAAGTTTTGGCACCAGTGTCAAAAATGCACAAATAAGTATTGAAGTACCAAATAACAAAGAATGATAAGGTGAATGAATATAATTTGTTTTCCTGAAATTTCCAAATTCACAATTATCCAAAACTACATAAAACCGTGAACAATAGTGAGCAATACAAACATTATTTCTCTGATTTGATTTCATAAATCGTGTCACATGCTGTTATACTCATTCCTATTTTATGGAAAGCAGGTCTTGAAAATACTTGCTATTTAATTAACAGTGCATGTGTAACTGGAAACCCATTGGTACTGCGTTGTGGAACAAATAAGTTAAAAATGATTCTACACAGGAAACTGAAGCAGTTTCCTTTCTTCTCCCAAAAATAATATCTTTAAGATCATATATTCAATACAAGCTTACTCTGTCTCCTAGGAGGGATATATTTCAGAGAAAAATTTACGTTGGATTAACTGCATTTTTAGTCACTCAGGCATGGGGCACCCACAACCTTTAGCTCATAATTTAGATGTCTTCTTAAACAGATCACTGGGCTGGCAACTGGTATATTCAGCAGGAGAGCAAAAATTATTTTTCTAAAATAAACAGAATTATGAAAGTGAATTCAACCAGACTTATAAAAACAAGATTTTACACCAGAAGCTGCATGCAAGTTGCTCTCGCATTAATGTGGATTGGGTTTAATCATTTGCCTGCAGAACATGGATTATTGAGTGAACAGTGCCCTCTGCATGCGTAGTCTCTCCTGTGGCAGCATCAGATCTGCTCAGGAAACAAAGACACGGACAAAGTGAGAGACAAACAAATTAGCTTATATTTGCTAAGTACTACTATGGAGGAAAAATAAATCTACCAATAAAAGGCCCGCTGCAATTAGTCTCTCTAATGGAAAAGTAGGGTCTGATTAAGACTCTTCTGCTAATGCACTCAGGAGTTAGGTATAACCAAATTACTGAAAATGTGCAAAATGATCTTGTATTGTAACCTGACTTGCTTTGTGTCATTGTCAAAGGGCTTCTGCAACCTTTCTTGTGAAAGAAACATCCTATCCACAGCCTTGCATTTCTGTCTGGGTCTGAATCCCTCGGTCAGTTGCACCTGATCACCCAGGAGGCATGATTAAGAGAGTGCTTAAGGGAGTGCCTGAGTTCCTTCTCAGATAATCGAAGTTCTCAAAGAGCTTTCTCTAGCAGCCTATGGGGCACATTTCTATATGTTTAAATCAGCTTGATTCACTTTTTTATAGTGGGAACAGCTTGATTAAAAGTCATAGAAATATGAGAGAGTAAGGGGAAAGGAAATTAGGTCCAGTAATACATTTTAAAATTTAGTCTATATTATCTTTTCTGAATATCTAAATTGAATGGTAAGATTGCATCTGAACACCGGTAGTACATGCTTAGTTACATCGCATGAGCAGAGGTGAGCTAACAGTGCTGATCTTTATATGCACTGTAGAATTTGATCACTTTGACAGAATAGGAGTGACATTTAGGCAGAAAAAGAATAAGACATAAAAGAAATAAATCAATACCAGAAACAAGAAAAATTGCTTATTTTTCCAAAATGTCAATAGATGGTATTTTAATTGCAATGAGGCATATAGTTTAAAGAAAAGGCTGCGAAATGCATAAAGCAGTTGTGGTAATCATTTTAATTTCAGGATATAGGATATTAGAGGTAACATAATAAGATTCCTAATATTGTTTTGTCATTGCTTTTTAAATGGTGCTCTACCACAAGCAGGCTACATCATAATTATAGGGTACACTGGGGAGACCTTGTATTTTAGATGAAACTCTTGCATATAATAAAATTCGGAGCTGACGGCAACTACCATCATGTTACATAGTTACTTAGTGAGATGTAGTTGCATGTAGACATGCCTTAACATGGCCAGGAATCATTGAATTTCTAGATCCCTCAAACAAGCCTATGTAACAAGATAAGTAGAAATTCAAATGATGTTGTAGTCACAATTTGTTTTATTTTATTTTGATGCTGGGATTGAGTTGGGCACTTGCAAATGTTAAACATACATTCTGTCACTGAGCTTCAAACACAGCCCCAGAATTTAAATGTGTGTGTGTGTGTGTGTGTGTGTGTGTGTGCAGGCGTGTGCACATGTGTGTGTGTGTAAATACGTAGCATATAATTTAATTGCAGTTTACTAGGCAGAGCCTTGGGGAGATGAGACAAATGCCTCATGGTTGTTTTTAATAAGAAGTGTAGTATCATCAATAAGAGCAAACGGAGCAATGTAATTTTGTAGTATGATGATAACCCATACTGTGCAAATAGCTGACAGACCTTCCTGAACTACAGCATTAAATTATAATGTAGACTGAAGGAAAGGAGGGCTACGGGAAGAAGGATGGGCCCAGCGTTAAGATTTAACAGGTTCTTCAATAGCTTGATATCTCGTGCTAATGCTTTGGATTGTACCGAACAGTCAATAAGGAAATCCTGGAATTTTTAAACCAGAAGAGTGACATTGTTAGGCAGTTGTACATGTTAGGAAGATTGTTTGAGTGATTTATGGGATGTAGATTAAAACATTTGACATTGGAAACAGCATGTATATGTCATCACTTATTCAGACGCTGGCCCATAAAAGTGAACAGATCACGAGTTACACACTGGATGCCCATAGCACACGACTTCCCCATATTAAGGTTATGAAAATATCTTTAAATATAGTTTATAAAACTGCAAGTCATGTGAATTATGTTCAGATATTCCTGGTGATGTTTGATCTGAAAATAATAGAATGTAATAATAATAAAAAATGTCATTGGTTATACTTATATTCGTGGTATTTTTCAAAAAGGTTCAAGAAACCAGCAATATGTGGAGGACTCGTATGCACTTGTCCTTTGGCGAGGGTATGATATAAATGACAAGACATAGAATAAAACAAAATAAGATTAAAACCAGGTATATTGCCCATGTTCCAGGTGAATAGCAGTATAATTTCTCTGTGATAATAATGATGCACTCCAAATTTAGCTTAGGGGGAATATAAAATGTGATATTATTAATCAGAGACTTTGGTTCTAAAACATATATAGGTAATCAAGATCTGACTAAATGGTTGTTGAATCTACTCAGTATTAGTTGATTCACCTTTGAAAACCTTTCCTGGGAATACTCATATACAAGATGTATTTAGTTCTCTAAATCTATGAGAGCTTAAGAAGTTACATAAAAAGGGATAAACTTGAGATATTTTTAGGCAAATGGATACAACTTGGGGCCATACTCATAAGTGACATAAATAAGAATCACATGTGGTAACATCGTGTAATCTCCCCGGTGTGAGAAATTGAAAAAGAAGGTAAGGACAAAAATATATAATAAAATTGGGGGAAAAAAACTGAAACAAAACAGCAGAAATAAGGTGAGGGAAAGTGGAAAGAAAGGAAGGAGAAAAGAAAAAAATAACTAAGCTACTAGCTTATCTTAGTTCACTGAAAAGAGAGTTTTGTGCCAATATATTTGGAGAATTTTTATTACCATAATTTATACTTTGAGTAACTACTTTGAAGATAACATGTGCAATGTATTAAATATTGTTATTCTCCTACCATTTTTTTTTTTTGTCTTTTTGAGACAGGGTCTTACTATGCAGTTTAGGCTGGCCTTAAGCTCATTTTGTAGCTCAGGCTGGCCTTGAACTCACAAGAATCCTCCTGCCTCAGCCTCTCGAGTGCTGGGATTACAGGCCTGCGCCACCACGCCCGGCTTTCTCCTACCATTTTGTAAAGAATTTTGTTTAATTCTTTTCCATAAAATAAAAAATAAAAATAATTTTATGTAGCTGCAAATGTATGCATGTGTAATTTTAGTTATTTCAGAATTTCTGATAGATAGGAATTTCCCAATTTTTTCAATTATTAATTTCAGTTAGAATGAAAATTTGTTTCAAATAAAGTGTTAGATGCATTATGCTTTTGCTTCTGTGTAAACATCTGTTCTGTGTGTCTTCAGCAGGAAGCATCTTGTGTGGTAGTTTCCAGAGTTAGGAAAAGTCCTGCACAAAATGTGCCACAGCGGATCTTTGCATTATGCTTTTCTCTAAGACATAATTTAATAAAGATAAAATATCTGTATGTGCCTCGATTGATATTAATTCCTTTTATTTCTCACTCCTTTCCTACATGACTTCATGAACATATTTGCAGTTAGAACCTGGCATGTGACATTCAGATCTTCATAAAATACTAAGAAAAAAGAAAGTTTGTGTCACAAAATAGGGTGATTATTCTACCACTTCACATGCAGATAAGTAACTGATTAGCACACATGCCCCACCACGGTGGCCCAAGAGTGATCAACTGTGTCTGTGACAGTGCGTCTGAACTGTTTTGGAGGAAAGTCAGGTCTAATGGGTGCTAACAACTGTGCTCAGGCAAAGCCATGACATGATCCACAGACTTAGGATCTATGCATGGAAGCTCTCTTTTGCAGATTCATGTTGCACATTAAAATGTTAAAGCCTGAAAGAAGTAAGTATATACACATACCATGCTAGGTTCTGTTGACTGAGGATTCCTTGCCACTTCGGTGATAAGAGAACCCTTTATTGATGGAACACCTTTGAAGTTACTTGAAGACATTAGTCTTCCTTACAATGTGGTTTGTGAAACCCCAATTGTTCATTTTAGGGCAAAATGTGGGAATTATGTGACATTCCACAAATTGTGCAGAATCAGTTTTTCCTCGCCAGGGGTCATTAGGCAGAGTGATGTGTCCAACTAAAATCACTTTTATGAGCACCATGTGGGATCTCTATCACTGCTCCATTCTCCGCCCATAGTGCATGGTGATCTCATTATCCATGTATGTGATTGGTGTCAGGAAGATCCGGGACGCCCTTCAAAGCCCTGTGAGTTAGAGCCCACATGAGTCAGAATGCAGTGTGACTGCATGATGGTTGAACCTTCAGGAGGCGGTTCCTAGGGAGATGATGCAGATGATGGGGTGAGGTGCTCAAGCCCCTAGCTTGTCCTCTGAGGTATTCCTGGCCACCAGATGCACACATTTGCTCTCCACTATGCTGTGCAACACTGTTCCTTCTAATCACAGCCCCAAAAGCAGTGGGCTGGTAGGAATAGAGCAGCACTTCTAGCACTGTGAACCAAAACGAATGCTTCCGTTGTCTCAGCTGATTTCTCCTAGTATTTGTCATATGACATAAGCTGTCTAACAAAAATCTTCACCACTCCTGCATCCTTTGTGGCTCCATTGAAGGTGGACAATAAACAGTAAAACAATTGCCATTCTCTATGTAAGTAAGTAATACTTTTGAAATATAACTTCTAGGGAGGATTGATTTTCACTTTTGTTTGCATGTTTTCTTTGTGTATGATCTCTGTTAAAGAACGGATTCATCATGAGTAGTCAATTGTAGTTAGTAAGAAGTTCTGGAAACTGCACAGTAGCGAGTCAGCAGATAACCATAATTTCCCATACATTTCTAGAAGTAAGGGGGGTGGAAGAGTTATTTTTGCTACCAAATCCAGAAGAATGGATATGAAACTAAAGCCAATCTCTCACCATCATCCAGCTCATGCACAGTAATATACTGAACAACTGAGCTGAATAGATGCTTTACCATATATACACAAACAATAGTAAAAGTTGTCTAAACAGATAAACCTTCCTTGCTAATAACACAAAATGAGATTTAGGGTAAACCAGAGGCCAACTTTCATAATTCAAGGATGACATTTTAACACACTTAGAGATGATAGCATGACACTTTGGAGAGAGATAGCAAACTGTGACAGTCACGGGTGTGGGTGTGTGCACAGCAGCACTACTGTCTTGTCGGGTGAGGGGACACCCAGTGAGAGGCTTAGGAAACAAAAGAGTTATTGTGTTAGTCACAACTCACCTTCTTGAAAACAAAATGGAGATTTGTTTAGTTTCAAACATTATTGAAAAAATTCTTAGATTTGACCTAATTACAGTTCCTGGTAGTATTGGGTACATTAGCTACAACTACTGAACTGTTAATTACTATAGACAATATGATTGAGAGACCAAATGTTGGCTTAAGGGAAAGAAATGGATTTGTACTCATAGTGTTGGCCTCCAGCAGGGCAATAGAAAATCTTCTTAGCAATTCCTACAAACCACAGTATAGGAGTCCTGGATTCTGAGAAGGAAACAAACTGGCAGGCATTGGGCTGATGCACCTCTTAATCACTTGTCACCCTTTGTTTTGATAGACAGTGAGTCCACTAACCTATCTGAGTTGAGGCGGCTCAGTTTATAATTACGTTCTTTATTAAATTTCATTTAGATTCAAACAAGACTGAGTGTAGGGAGTCTGTCTCCCCCTGTACCATGTGATGTCCAGAAGTTCCCTGCATCCACTCAAAGTTTCTGTATCACAAATAGTCTTTGGAAAATACTTACTGTTCATACCCTGATATAAATGTATTACTGAATTAGTGTTTTAAAATCAGTCAGCATAACACATAAATGAGTGAATGCATGCCTACTGTTATGGTGGACTAACTCCGTCCTGAGTACTGCACTGTTCTACACAAAGAGTGCATGTTTCCAGTAAAAAATATATTTACTTTTTAAACCCTTATTTCATGGATTTATACTAATTTTTCCTGGAAATTTTGCAAAAGAATGGTTTGAAACATCTCAACAAAAGGCAATTTGTGATTTGTGATGAAATTTTAATGGAATTGTATAGAAAGGAAGCATTTGTTATTTAATGCTTTAAGCAAATTAAAATAAATGAGCTAAATTTTAGTCTTATCACACCTTTCATCAGTAAGAATGGCAGAGAGTACATTTACAACAAAAACTGACCAATCAGAGTGGAGGTTCTTGCTTTCCAAATGTCCTCTAAGAAATGTAAATATTGAAAGAAATAATTGTTGTCAGTAACATTAGAGAAATACGTGCAGTTCCTTTTCTTTTTGTGAATATCTATCAGATTTTGTGCATGAGACATTTTTCTTATGTTAGTTGAGCAAACAGGTTTCTAAAAAGTATTATTATAAAGACAATGTTTTTTTATTTCCTTTGTTTGATTAAACTTAATATACATATTAGTTTTTAAGACTTATATGATGAACTTATGGCTGTGTTGAAATATTATTTATCTCAACATAACTGGGTCTCACAGGTAAGAAAAATTAAATTCATCATAATAAAGTCTTGCTGTATCATATAAATATACATAGAGAGTATATTCCCTTATGTGGATTTATAAAGAGGATGCTTCCCTTTTAAAAAGGAAGAGACTGGAGAAATTTAATCAGAAGTCTCATTATATTTCTATAAAATTTAAAATAAAATGAAAGGATAATATGGTAGCTGCATATATTATTTACAGCAAATCCTAGATTAGTTTAGAAAAAGCTCATTCTTGATAAACCCACCAGCTAGTCTTTGCCCCCAAGTAGTAACATTTATTAGAAGAGAACATGATTTTCTTAAAACTTTTTCAATTAATTTCTTTGTGTTAAACTGCACTGTATAATTTAAACCCCAAAGTTAATATAGTCCCAACTATTTAGTTCTTCAGAGGCTTTGTACAGAAAGTATATAAAGCTGGTAAAATAGCCTGAATTATTTCATTTGAACTGAAAAGTTAGATGCTCAGAATATATTTTCTTTAAAAATATTTCTTTGAGTATTATATGTACATATGCATACATATAGAGTCAGCTTTTAAAATATTGTTTCTTTGGAGACATTATATACTTTTTATAGTCATCAAAATGATGAGCTTATAGTGACTAATGTCTATGTTGATTTAACTGAAAGTAGTCCAATCTAGGATATCCTGCTAGGTAAATTTATTTACTTCTCTATGCTGATACTTACTTCATAAGGTCATTGAGCAAATCATTAAAGTGTTTAGACCTACCCCTGGTACCTAATTAGAATCAGTATGTGTAAAACAATGTTTTGAAACATTTTAAGTGTTAAGTGAAACAAGAGGTATAAAAATATTAATATCAGGAATTTAGAGCCTAGTAGGAATCATTGCTTCTTTCACCAGTTCATTCATCAAAAGATTAGAAATTGTGTAAAAAAAAAGATTAGAAATTGTCATTTTTTTTAACCAATGATGAGACTACCAAGTGAGGTAGGTAAGACCCTGGACAGACAAGTGGTACTCTATGTGAATGGTGATAACCCCAGTAAAATAAAGACCTGAATGAATTGTAATGGAAACACAGCGAAGAAGTGGTTCTGCCTTCTCCAGGAAAGTGCTTGTAGGCGGCATCACGGAGCCGAATCCTGGTTCATAGCAATAAATCAGGTGAACAGCGGGGTGCTACGTGAAGAGAGAAGGGCAGACACATAAGGAAGAATAGCTTGCTAGACAGCAGGGATTTGGTAGGTCAGCAATAATTTAACTGGCTGATGCATGTGGAGGGCTTGTAGAATAAGACACTGGGATAAGGAATTGTGAGAGCCGTGATACCCAAGCTGAAAATCCCTGATTTCATCCATCAGATACTGTGGATTCAACAGGATATGTCATGTAAGCAAGCAATGACCTGAAACTTATGCATAAAACTGTATCTATCTCTGTATGAACACAGTACTTAGAGAAGGGAAGAGTAGAGGTGGGGAAGGCTAATTATGAAGCCATTGTTTTATCTTACATAATAATTTAAAGAAGCGTGTTCTAAAACATATTTATTGGTTATTTACTAAATTCAAATGTAAAATATTCTCTAAGTTTATTGTCACCAGAATTATATGTAGTTGTCGCTATTATACCCAGTTACAATGATCAAAACAAGATAAAGCTGAGCCCAACAAGGGTCTATGCCAGCACAGATAGGAGCCCAAGTATGAATCTTGGGGAGCCTGGCCTTGTTCCTCTGTTCTGCTCCATGTCATCTGCTTCCACTAGCAGCAGGAGGACAGAGACAAGACATGCATTCAAAGATATTAGAAGTCGGGCTTATACATCTCTGTATGGGTGCTCAGGGTGCAATCAAATATACAGATCAGAATTATAAAAGATCTCTAACATCAACTTAGAGACAAGTTAAAATAGACGCTGTACAAAATTTTTAATGTAAGAAAATGCTGCAAATATCTATATCTAAAAGTCTTTTAAAGTCTTTGTCTTGACATGTTTAAACCTGAAAAGGAGAAGAAAGGGAGGAGGGAGAGAGGGGAGAGAGAGAGAGAGAGAGAGAGAGAGAGAGAGAGAGAGAGAGAGAGAGAATAGAAGGAAAAAAACATGCCAGATGGTGTCAGAGAGTATGAAGTAAGCCAGGCAAGAGAAACATGTATTTAAGTCATGTTACATATTCCAAGAAATTAATAGTTAAAAAAAGAAGTCATAAAATAGAAAAAAACTGGAATGTGATGGAAGTCTTTGTGGAAGATTTCCATGAGGATGGCTGGAGAATAGATTAGTCTAGCAGCTGAGGAAAAATCACAAAAAGAAAAGGGAGAAAATACATTGTTCTATTTTAAGAGCCTCTGCTGTGAAAAGAAAGAAAAGAATTAGTCATAGAAAAGATAAAGAACACAATTTCCTTACAGGAGCATAAGTTTTTGTTTATCTCTCATTTTCTCATTTCAATATTTAAAGTGAAATTTAAAAGGAAAGGAAACTGAAGTGATAAAGAAATGTCTGTAGTAGTAGAAAGAAGGCAGGGTTTCTTAGTCAAGGGTGTGTGGTCAGAATTTGAGATTTTCTGTCCCAAAGAGTTTCATATTTCCTGGAACACTGCAGAAACTTGGGTCATGTTTGGAGATGTGGGAGGCCTGTGAGAGAGAGAACTTTAAGGTATCTGTACAGAAGTTGCGGTGGCAATGGTAGTAGTAACAGCGGCAGTGCTGGCAGAAATAATAGTAGAGGAGGAGTAGCCATCAGTTATAATGCAGAATTAACTTTCCTTTGCTGAATGCTGTTCTGAGGGCCATGTATATATTGATATTCACAGCACATACATGAGATGTATTGTAATTGTAACCTCATTTTACAGACAAAGAAACTTGAGAACTGTATTATGAGTAATCTACTTGTTCAAGATTAGGTTGTTTATAATGCAACTTATTTTTGATGAATTTATGAAAACTAAATCCCAAATCTCAATAAACAGCCTAAGAAAATGAAATATTAGAATAAAAGTAATCCTAATACAAGTTAGGGCAGGGAAATTAAGAAAAGCAATTTTTAAATGGTCTTGGAACAATAATGGAATATCTGGAGGCTTCAGTTAATCTAGGCTTCAGGTAGTAAAGGTATCAAATCACAATTAAAACACACTAAAATAATAGTATATAGAGAGATTTCTATTGGGTTGTTCATTGTATAAAATTCTGACTCAATTTTTAAATATTTATTCTCTTGAACTTCAGATTGAGAAAGTAATGTGACATATTTGGGACAATCAAAAAAGTTATAGCATGAATATAAATTTAAGTGTATCACAATCTTTTATACAGATATGATTATCTGCTATACAAGTCTACTGAAAATATAAGAGAGATAAATTTAAATTTATAGTGTGGGACTTACAAGTTTAACACAGAAGAAAATGCTTTCTTCATCATTTAAAATGTAGCATATTTTTGAGAAAGTTCTCTCTAAATTCTAAGCATTATTTTTTCAATATTTATTTATTTATTTATCCATCTGTCTATCGATCTGGTATAGGGTCTCACTTCAGAGCTGGGATTCATAGTGATCCGTCTCAGCTTCCCTGGTGCTGGAATTACCGGTGTGCACCACCATACCTGATTTTGGTATCTGGAATGGTGTGCTCAGGAATCTAGGGATGGTGCAGCGTGCAGGACAAAGAGTACAACCTGAGTCGTTGTGCTTGCCATGCAGGTGCTTAGACTGCCAAGCTGTCTCCCCAGCCGAATTCTAAGGATTTCTGAAGAGACTATATTTGCGTTAGTTAAGCATTACTCTATCTGCTGGCTTTATGAAAATTTTCTTTAAATTTAGTTTCCCAGTTTTTCACCTGAAAATAGGAATAAGAGTGCATGCATTTAATTATCTTTCAAGACTAAGAAATTAATTAAATTACGCACTGTACTTAGTCTAGCGTTTATGCAGCACCACTTAATATATGATTGCATATTTTCTTCTCTTTCCTACTATTATTATTGTTATTATTATATTAATAATACTTACTTTCACTCTGCTTCATATCTATAGTGTATATCTAGGTAGTCTCTAGAAAAAATAAGTCCATCTACATTTAAGATAAAAATTTCAAACTTATAGATATGTTCTAGAGAACTGATGACTTGACTGATCAACCAATGAGTCCCCAAGTAAACAAGACTTGAATTTAAATGCAAAGAAAAATAACATATTCACTGGAACTGAATAGGCCATTGTTCAAATGCTAAAACTGACTCTAATTATTTGTGTTTGCTCTGATTGCTGCATTGTATTGTACAATGTGCATTACCTTCTCATTAACATGACCACAGCTATAGGGTAAAACTGTATTTTACATGATTCATGGAGAACAGTTAGGGAAAATTGCCCTTCATTTACAAATTCGTACTGGTCCTTTGCAGCAGTCCCCAAAATAAAAGCGAAGCTTTAAAACATGGATGAAGATCACGTGAACTGTATACAGTAGTGTCTATAATTTGTTGAGACCACAACAAAGGGGAAAATTTCATTGTAATTTAAGAAATGATGTGAATAGTGAACAAGGAATTCACCATTATCTGACACTGGCACCTGTGTTTATTAACAGAATGCACATTGTTTTATATATATATATATATATATATATATATATATATATATATAATTTACTAAAATTATAAAAATACTAATATATATTAGTATTTTTTAGGTAAGGGTCTACAGGGTGATCAGGGTCACTACTAGGTCAGACTCATAGTGATCTGCCTGTGTACAGCCTCCCAAGAGCTGGGATTACATATATTTTTATAAGCATAACTCCCCATCATGAATAATCCAGCATAATCCAATTTCCATGAGTTTAGCACATACCACATCCAACAGTGTACAAAGGAACTACAGGTTATATGAATTTAGGATAAAGGAAACAAGCTAGTACAGTAATTAAGATCATTAAAATTTCAGTAAGACTTCAAAATATCCCTAAATCCATAAATATGACAAGAAAAATGGCATCCATCTTTCCTTAAAATGTAGTGAAGTAAAACCAGAAGCTGGCTGTGACTCCCTGGGAATCATAGTGAATGCTTCCTTGTAGCTACTGACTAGCAGAGGAACCCTAAACAGTTGAAATATTCCAGAAGATGCGGCGGATTTAAAGTTAGGCTCAAAATAAATGTTGACCTTTGCTCATAGCCTCACAGTACTATATGAACTCATGAAAAATTAAAAATTATACTATTACTGCTCTTCAGACTGAATTTCATTAGTTGTGGCTGTGTTAACTTGAGAGTCTTGAGATTTATTCATTTTTTAAATTAAAATACTAAACAAGTCTTTTAAAATGAAGTAGGGTAAAGTGCAAGCAGCATAAGCGTTATAGTCATGTGTTTTGCAAGGGGGACAATACAGGACACATAACTTATAAAATTATTTTATAATTATCACCAAAGAAATCATATACCAAAAGAGTGCAGGAATGAATCCCACTGAGAGCCTGGATCCCAGGGCAATGTCCTGCGTGAGTCCAGGTGAAGACCTAGAACCTGTAACAATGTCTCCTGCAAAGAGTCCACAACAATGTCTCGCATTGGCCCATGTCAAGCTTCTGCACTGGGAGGCCCAAATCTCCATCAATGATGGGAGCTAGTCTATGCCAGTGGGAAGGATCTGTGTCTACAGGCTAGAGGGATCTGAACAAGAGCCAGGAAGCAATGCTCAAGGTAAGGATCAGAGTCCCCTGAAAAGTACCACAGTCATTCTCAGTGACAATGAGGTCCTGAGTGCCTCTGATGAGGAGAACAGCTGAGTTCATATCAGGAAAGCCAGTGTGACAGGCTTCTCCAGGAGACTGGGCAGTGCGCCGTCTTTCCCTGCAGGGCCAGGAGGCAATGCTCAAAGAGAGGACCTGAGCTCCCCAAACTGAACCGTAGTGGTCCTCAGTCATTCTTGCTGTATTTTAGGATGGTTGTTGAGTCTCCCAGAGAATGTGAGGTACTTAAAAGAATATTAGCTTTGGATTCCAAAGAAGCCATTTGCATAGTCAGAACATGACCGTGGGGCATGCAGTAGTCAGGGAAGGTCTGAGTCCAGATTTTCACTCTAGGTGTGTGACCTTAAGCCTTAATTTCTGTTCTTCCTTTTAGTCAGCTGGAAAATGGGGCTTGGAATGACAATCATCAGTGTTGTTTTAGAAAACAGTATTATAAAGTGCACACAATGTGTGCACCACCCTTGATGTTTAGCAGGCACTCAATGGATTCTAGCTATTACTATTATAAACCTGAAATGAATACCGCTGAGACGGTAATTGTGCCTTAATATATCAACTCTCAGAAAACGTTCAGGATAATAAGGAAAAGAGGCATAATTAACCCAGTTAACCACCAAGAAATGAGAAGGTTCTGCATTCAACCCTCTGATTAAAGGCCAATTTGAAAGTTTTTGGTGTTCAAAGATTATTTTTATCCTGACATTGCTCTGGTCTCAGTTATGAACCCACTTCAAAAATAATGATTATGCTGTGAATATGCCTAATGACGCTGCGCACGTAAGGGCGGAATTTAGGGAAACACAGATTTACGTTAAATAAATAAAAATATATCATCATTCTGCCCAAGTGTGGACGGGCAAGGTGGGTATTTCACAACTCCCCATCCTATTAAAATACACATGGAGTTGCTGAGCACTCTCTCTAATAGATATTTACTGCATCTCTCGGTGTGAAATGTCCTAATATGCAAAAATTGTGAGAGCCACTTACAGAATAATATAGCCGACAAATTTTGGTTAGTAAAATTAGTCACTGTAAAAAGAATTTACTGTCTTAGTCACTGTGTAATTAACAAAGGATGATTTTTGTTGTTCCTATTTTATCGGGTCCTACCTATGAGTTTTGCTAATAATTTTTACTCATATACTAAAAGCATCATCAATCAGTCCATGTGTTCTTTTTTTCCTCCTCTCTGTGTGCCATACCATGTCGTAGAGAATTGTGTGAGAATCAAAATGAATAACTCTTCTCTTCTACAATTTTACTTAGTTTCATTTTTTTCTTTTCTTTTATTGTTTGGAATTCCAGTGTGTTTTTATTCAGATAAATTAACAAAAATCAAGATGTTTCCAACCATATTTTCTGAACCTTATAAGAGTCAGCACTCTCGTCCATGTATACTTTCATACAACATAACAGATTACTACCGAAACAGAGCCCCACTGGAGCACCTGCTAATTGACAAAAAGCAGATTTTCCTTTTCCCTAAATATTTTCAAAACTTTTTGCTCCCACTGTTCACTTCTCAGTCGACCTGGTCCCTTGTGGTTAGGGACATTGGAATTTTCTTCTATTTTTCTTGAACAAAAATTACATTTTTAAAAGTTTGTTTCGTTTTAAAAAGGGAAGTGACTTTTTTTTCCAGGCACCCACACCTCCCCCAAAACCACTGGTTAAAACATAGAAGCCTATACCTTAACCCAGCCCTACCCCTCTTGCCCTGACCCATGTTGTCTACTGTAGAGCTGAAATACGCTCCTACTGGACTCTCTCAGCTACAGCGGGGCAGAGTCTGGGTTCCAGGAGAGCTCCCTCTGAGAGACATCCTGAGCTGTGACCACCTTCGGACACAACTGTACCCCAAAGACAGTTTTGAAGATTTTTCCTGCAGTTTTTTGAAATAAAAGAGTATTAAAATGAACTACAAGATCACAAATATCCACATAAGTTCAACAAAAAGCTGTCTTCAGCTCCCGTGAGGTCAATAATTTTGCCTGAGAAAGCTATTTGGCAAGAAAATGATTCCACAATAATTTTAAAGTTACATAAGACAGTTAAAAAAAAGGCCTAGCAAATTAAAACAACATAGCTTAATTCTCAAGAAATTATTTCATCTTTTTGTTATTCATCCAGTAGATCAGAAGTGTACATGTACCATAGAAAGTTGGGTGTGTGTACTTGCATAAATTTTGTAAATAGGATTTTTCTAATTTATATGTCTTTTTACATATTTATGTATATTCTTATATATTTATATATATTCCTATATCTACTTATTTTCATATATATTTATTTCATACATATATATTATTTTTTGGATGAAAGTTGCTAGGATTAAGGGATTATGGGAGCAGCTGAAGATAAGAGGAGCTCAATTCATGCAACTCTAAATTCTAGAAGGTTCTTTGGCCTTTCACTGTAGAAAGCATGCCTCTGTGGGATCATGTGTTAGGAATGGGTCCCATAAGAGTTTGGGGTGCATTATTTTCTGCCAAGCTGTCTCATCTGGAACATTTGAAGCAGTCCTACCAGAGAGCAAGAAAGCTTCAAAAATCTTAAAAATGATTGTTTTTGAGAAGCTATCCACTTTTGCCTCTCCTTTTCTAAAAGTCTGAGGAACTTTTTCAAACTGCAGAAGGGAACAAATACTATTTTACCTTGAATTACGAGAATCCAACCAAATGGCAGTATCTTCAAGCGGAGTATGTACAAAGCATGGATTTGCATGTCAGAATACTTGACCAGCACCCACCTTGGCAGTGCTGGCGGTTCTGGAAGTTGCTTTTCTGTGGATCGTCTCCTGTAGCGCTGTAAATGTGCTGTGCTCGGCTTGTCTTGATGCACTTTCATCACGCAAAAATTAAATGTTTTCATTCTGGGAAACTTTTTAAGGCACTTACAGGAAAGCTGTAATGTTTTTCTCTTCATGTATAATTTTGGTATTAGGATTGAAATCGTGAAATAGTTCTGAGAAATTATTAATTTGTTAACCAATTCCCTAAATTTTTATTATATTTTTATTTCCCCCCCTCCAATTTTTGGCTCATAAACTACCTCCTTATTCAGATATCCATGAATTTGTATTTAGTATAGATAGATAGATAGATAGATAGATAGATAGATAGATAGATAGATAGATAGATAGATAGATAATGTGTGGTCTTATGTAAAGATATATATATATATATATATATATATATATATATACCTTAAATGTTAATTTTATCTATTCATTAGTCTTTAGTACAAAATAACCTAAGAGATAAAATATGCAAACATAATTTTCTT
>PVKA01012765.1:0-56883 GCA_004027165.1 Ctenomys sociabilis
TCTCACAGAGAGCAATCTGGTCAAGCATTGGCCGTGACTCATCCACATGGATGACACAGACAAAGGAACTACAGAATAATGTACAGGACTACAAGATAAACCCTGAGAAGACTTCAATGACCACATAGGAAATATAAAGTTCATGTGTTGGTATATAAGTTTTGATCTACCTAGGTCTTAACCATCCAGCAGAAAAGTAAAAAGGTATAAAAATGAAGTATACATCGTGAGCCCATAATATTAAGCTGAGCTGTAAATAGATATGGTCGACAATTTCTTTGAATAACTCCCTATGGTTGCAGAATGCTGGACTGTATTGGAATGTGGTGTCGAGTTCAAGCACCTAAGGTAGTTGAATGTCAATGGAGTGCCCACTTTTGACAGGTGTAGACAAAGGAAGGGTTGTAGAAAGAAAAAATCAGGATGTGTGTGTATAGACAATACAGTTGGGATAGATAACGCTGTGATTCTACATAATTCTATGAGAGGCAAGATCTGCACTAATGGTGGTTTGACAGGATATTATGTCGGCTTTTAGTGCTATGGTAATCCACTATGCTATCCACTAGGTAAATAATTATTGAATCTTTGATATAATTCAGCTATAAAAAACCCTGTAAATATAATTTCATGTATGCACCTTGTACAATACCAAAACGTTATGAAAACAGTTTGCAATGTATTAATTCATCGACTCTGTATGGTTAAGGTGTTTTGAAACTGTCTGATTGACATTTGTATTTCAATAAAATAAAAATAAATGGAAAAAAAACCAAAAAAAAAATAAATAAAACGCCAAAAGAAAAAAAAAAAAAAAAAAAAAAAAAAAGAATTTCCTGTTTCCTGATGTATTCAGCATCTAGACGCAGCTCAATCTCCTGTTTAGGATGCTTTTCTGTTTTTTAAAGCAGGAAAGGTCCACTGCTCTGCAGTCTCTCACAGTGCATTATTGTCACTTGGACCCTCCTGCTTCTCCCTTTCATGTAAAGGGAGCTTTGATCTTACATTAAGTCAGGACAAATTCTTTATTTATTGCCCATGATAATCTCCTTATTTCAAGGTCATCTGATTAGTTATCTTAATTCCAACTGCAGTCTTAATCCTCCTTGTTATGGAACATAATGCATTCATGAATTCAAGGGATTAAAATGTGAACTTCTTGTGTTTAGAGGTATTATATTTCCTACTGAAGTAGTTCTATAGTCTAAGTGTCATGCCAAAACATCAGTCATTATAATCAAGAAATGAAAGTATCATGTGTAAAATTTTTGTTTAAAATATATTTTAATTTATTCACTTAATATGATTGCTGCAGAACTTTGTTTTTGGTTGATTTATTTGGATAATTATCTTTAGTTCTTCAGTTGATTTTGCACAGTTAAAATAACATAGATTTAAGCTCTTCACCAAGCATAAGGGTTCCGGTTTTAGAATTGTATTAATTTTAGAAACAAAGGACAGTAAGGAATTCCTATGAATATTAATTAAGTTATTTCTGAAATAAATTATCAGACAATACAATTTGAGAACCTAAAGATTCAGTTTCTGTGCAAGACATATTAAATATGACAGCACCATCAACAGTATTGTTTTCTTTCATTCTTTCTGATATTAGTTATTTAACTTTTCAAGATTAAAAATTACATACACGATTTGAGTGTAAAGTTTTTAAGTTAAGGGTTTCTGACTGTAACTGTGTCAAGACCTCCTGACCTTCTGGTGTACAACGATTTGATTTAGTCAGCAGCCATAATGGTCACTGTTTCATGTATAAACAAAAGCCATTTTTTATCTTTCAAACTAGATTTAAAATTCACTGACATGGTAGAAATAGTTTAGATTGGATGTGGTAGAATAATTAACATGTATATTGTGATAAAAATTACCATTTTAATTGGTGCTGAGGCAAGACACATTGTATGGCATGAACTCCCAAAGGTCTTAGGAGTTCTGTCATATTTCTCTCCAAGATCTCCAGGCGTATGATGCTAACTCAAAGATTTGGAGGTTGTGTTTCAGAAGTCTTATGTCTTAAAGACATAAGTCAGTGAATTATGATTAATGAAGAGGTCTTATTTCATTTACTGGGCATCAATTTGGAACCAATTATTATCAGACTAAAAGGGTTTTGTAGTTATAACCTCCTCGGGAATGTATTTGCTGTTATTGCTACTATTTGTGATATAATCCCCAAATGGCATATCTTATCCTCACTTTTTCCTAATGAGAATTTTAGGTATTATCTTTCCATTCAAATTAAATGGCTAGCTATTGAGCCCCAAGTGTCTGTAGATTTTGTGTATATGCTAAACATTTGTTTACTGAGAAACAGCGCAATACCTCTATTTTGGGAGAAATTTGGACACCAAATATAACATCTTGTTTTGCCTGTTCAATTGATCTAAACTTTTCAAAGGTTATTAAAAATCCAAGGCCTTGTCATATTGCTCATAAATGAACTTTATGTGTGTTTTAATCAGTTACATTAACTTTATTTCACTGAAAATTTAGTTTCTTTGGTTCCTGAAGCCTTAGAAAGGATTAAAAACTACACTTGGAGTTGAATCTGTAACTCAGTATTTCAAAATTTCTGATTTTTATTTCCTTGAACATGAATAGAAATAATACCTACCTTTCTATATTATATATATATATTAAAAAGTTAACATGTTTATCTAATAGAGAAACTTGTTCTTAAGAGGCATTCAGAAGCTCCTTTTGATGTATTATGTTCTGTTTTCCTTTTCTCATCTTTTCTGTAATTAAGGTAGTGTATTTATTTTTTCTCAAATTGTGTTTTATTGCTTTCTGCTTAGACTTTATGGTTGTATATGGTGAAAAATTGGTTACTGATATTTATTGTGGTGAAAAGTTTAAAAGAAATGCTTTGGGGCTTTGAATATATAATATCCTTCAAGGGGAGGGGGAGATAGCTCAGCTGTGTAAGTGCATGCCTGGCAAGGGCAAGGACACAAATTTGATCCCCATTACCACTCGCCCCATGTGGAGCTGGCCTCCGAAATCAGGTGTGGTGGTGCACACCTGTGATCCCAGGACTGGGGAGGCTGAGAAAGGATCACTGTGAGTCCAAGCTGCGTAGAGAGACCCTGAAAGGAATAAATAAATAGAAGATTAAACATTTCTTAAAAATATATAATATCCTTAAAGAGAAAGGAGAATTAGAGGTCATTAATACTAAAAGACCAGTGGATAAATGTTCAGGAAGACAAACTAGAATATTATTAAAAGAAATACATAAAATAATTTGCTTAAACCATGTTATTAGCTTGTTTCCAGTGCTGGCCTACTTATTATTTCCACAAATTATAGCGTTTTATCTTGAGAGCTAAGGTTTCTCTTTAATTCTTGTGCTTCTCTAAAACACTGGTTTTCTTGAGTTACGATATTGTTACTTGAAAAATATTTTAACAATATAAGATCTGTAGGAGCATTTAGGGCTAAAAGAATAAGGTTATAAGAAGACATAAAAATTATCTCTGTACCTGCTTTAACCCAACAAAAGCTTAGTAGAAAGTGAATTTAGAAGAACTAAATCTTATACACCTCTGGAAGAATCAGTAAAATTAAATTAAGTGGGGTTTAAATGAAAGAAATTATTATTACTTTTTTGCTTGTGAAAGAGGACTTTAAAATATAAAAGAACGCTCTAAACAGAGGCTTTTGATGAAAAACTACAGGGTTAGGCATACACAATGATGAAGAGAAATGAAGCGAGATGACTTGAAGTTGTTAACCTTGGAGAACAAGGGTGTGTTGGCCATGATTATAAATAAGAAGATCAAAAAGAAATTTATTAGTAGAAAAATAGTAGTAATGCAATCTTGTTCTGAGGGAAGATATTATATTTCTACTCTGAAGTTACTATTATTTACCTATGTTACTTTTCTTGATGCTGAGACAAAATACCCAATACCCGAAGTGAAAAGATACACAGCTCTTAGGGTTTGGCTCATACTTGGATGGTTCCAAAGCAATGTGGCATTTCAGAGCAGAAACTGTTCCTAGCAAGCAACAAACTACAAATAACACACAGCAAGCCTGGTTTTGTCCCTTACATTGTATCTAGACCACCTGCCCTGAGGCACCTTTAAGACTAGCACCCTTAGTCCTAGCATTGCACCCTCAGTCAGTCACACTCTAGATCCAGCCAGCTCTGAAAAAGCCCCACCAGTGGCCACTTGAGGCTTCAGCAGATTATCTAGACATAAGCCATAGATGCTGACCTAAGATCGGAGCATTAATCCAGAGTCTCTGAGGTGGGATGGAAGGGTGAAGTAGGGAGAACAAGTGTTGCAGGCAGCCAAATTAGAAAGAAATATTATAGGCAGTCAGACAGGGCCAGGCCCGTGAAGGAGATAACATGGAACACAAGATACCTTACAAATGTGGGAGGGATGAATACTCCTGCGGTGAGCCAGACCTAAAGACCAAACAAATGCTAACCTCCCTGAAGAATGGCATCCAGGATTGATCATTACCTTGAAAAAGCCAGGAAGAATCATTATCTGATGGCCACCAGATAAGGTCTTGTTTTACATTCATGCTCCTTTGCTATGTGACTCACTTCTCCATTTGGTCCTGGACTTAATCAATTTTACTGAGCAATGGTGCTTGCAATTCCATTGGTTGACCATGGTTTTGTCCCACCTCTCGTCCAGCTGAGTTCCCATTCTCTTCACCTTAGCCCCACATGATTTAACAATATAAAAGTCTCTGGAAGAGACAATTCTGAGGGACAGCGCACTCAGGGGCCTCTCTCCTGTCCTTCTTTCAGACAGGAACTTTCTTTCCCTCAACAAATATATTCTGCACATAACCTCCGTTTGTTCCTAAAATTCATTCTTCAATTTTAGAGAAGACAAACTGGTCCAGGTCAAGTTGGGAGATCATTTTTTTCCTATGTCATTTGGAGGTTCCCTATATCAATTGGAGGTCACCCAGCCAAGATCAGTTTTTCCTTCTGCATCAGCAGCATGAGAAGAGAGTAAGAAACACAACCAGAGTCTTTGAACTAGGTTTGCCTAAGGTGTGCTAAGTCCGGGTAGAGACACTGAAAGGAAAGAGTGAGAGAAAGGTGAAGTTATTTTATAATGTCTGGGATGAGATGTGTACCCGGAGACCCAAGATTCTGAGCCGTCTGAAGGAAGATGATAATGGAAGCTGTATGAAAATATATTATAGATTGTGAATAGAAAAAGCAAGTACTAGAAGTAGGGCTCTAGGGACTTAGGAGAGACCTACAAGAAATAAGTGAACAGCAAAGGGAAGGAAATATTTAAATAGGGAAAGAAAGATCAAAAAAGGCTAGCCCAGCTGGAAATGGACCCATGATAGTACAGAGAATTTAAGTGTAGTCAATATTGAAATGTGGAAGGGATCAAGATATGTTTCTTGGATGAATGAAAGCATGTGGTTGGACTAGGAATAGAGGAGAATGTACATTAGCCCTTCCGTCTTTGCTCTCAGGAGTAGTGAAAGGCAAATTGCATGCCTCTAAATACCCTTTTGTGGTTTGGATACCATGTCATTTGTGGTTATTTCAGAAAAGAGGATGCAAAGCATATGTATTCCTTTTAAATTTTATGTATCTTTGTAAATACTTTCTTACATGTCTTGTGTTCAGTCTTACATTCTGCTGGAACCACAATTGTTTTCTGCACAAAATATTGGCTAACAACAGTTCTGATTTCTCAAGTGAATTCAAACATTTCTAATTAAGGGTGTTCAATATCTTTCAGAGGAAACTTAGTAATGCTTCCAGTAAAAGTAGTAGACTGCATGTAGCTACGGTAACAATAATAGCTTGGTTACTTTAATATTTGAGTGGAAATCTCTTTTTAATAATTAAGAAAGCTTTGCAGAATACTGTGCTTTAATTTTTATGTCAATAATTTGATAAAGAGAATTGTTAAACCAGTTTTTTTACAGCTAGGAAGAAAAGTCAGGTGAAAATTTAAACTACTTCCTATTTAAAAACAACCGTGGATGAGGAATAGGACAAAAATAAAGTAGAAAAAAATATATATATGTATACGTATGATAGCCTGGATATTTAAACTGCTGATTTCTTTTGGTCTTTTGAAAGGAACATTTATGCTTTATTTCTTCTCCTTTTTAATTTCTTATAATTTTTTTAAAACCAATTTTGGATGTTGGTATCTGGTAATCTAATTGGTAATTTGTAGGTAACATGGTGCAATACAACAATCATGGTCAATTTCCTATTATGTTGTTTAATAAAATTCTGTGTGGTTTTTAATTGTTTTATGATTTTGTATTTTTTTAAATAATGTTTAAAAAATCTTTAGCTGACTGTAGTTGTTTTAGTAAATATCTTTTCTTCATCCAGCTTATCTATAGTTTTCTTACAATCAGAGACCACTTTCTTTTTTGTTGTTTTATTTTAATTTGTCAGTCTAGCAGTCTAAAACTTTATACAGATGATAATAATAAATTAAATATCTGGGCTGGGAGTGCTGGTGCACTCCTGTAATTCCAGCACTCAAAAGGCTGAGGCAAGAGAGAATCTTTGCGAGTTCAAGGCCAGCCTGGTCTACAAAGTGAGTTCAAGGCCAGTGTAAGCTGCACAGCAAGATCCTAGCTCAAAAAGACTAAATAAATAAATGAATGAATAAATTGAATATCTGCTGAATTTATCCAAAAAGATTTCTACAGCTATATCTGTCAGTTTCTCTATAATTGTATAATTTAAGCACAATTTGGAATCCATCACTACTCATAAGAGTTTTTGCAAGAAAAACCTCAGAAAGGGCTGTATTACATATACACAGAAAAGAAACTCAGAACTAGGCAATCAGTTAAAAGTTAAAGGAAAACTTTGTATCCTAAAGAAGAAAAAGTATAAAGTCAACACATCCGAAAATATAAATGAGATATGGGAGTACTATTTTTATTTTTCATAACTAGTAAATAACTCATTCTTTATACCTCTGACAGTAACACTTGCACATTAAGGTCATTTTCATTAACCTTAGGTTTGTAATTTCCAGCCTCCTTGCCCAAAGGCATTGCTGTTATTTACAATTTTTCTTGGTCTTATGCAAAACCAAACAATCATCAGTGTGAGGCTAATATATGTTAAGTGCCCTAGGCACATTTCAATTAAGTATTAACATAGATTGGAGAAGTTCCAAAACATTTAGTGAATATTACTTTCAATCATTTTCATTAAAATTAATAGCAAGTGTTAAAAAGTAATATACCAAGGAGCTTAGGGAATTGAATTTTTAGCTTCTTTATAAAGGACTACTTGTGTTAATGTGGAAAGACTTTAGTACAATTCAGTCAGATATTACCTAATCCCATTACATCCTGCATTTTGTTGGTAGAATTGTGAGAGTTAGGTGCAAATTAGTTTTATTTTCATATTTTTGTATGACTTCAGAATGTAATGACTTCAGAGTATAATGAATATTTATTACACACCAAAAATAAAGTGGCACATAAGCGAGCTTTAAGCCTCCAAAACATGTGTCTATCATTAACTACATACTTCAGAGATAGCTAAAGACATGCATTAAGAAAACAGTTTTGAGATGTAAGAAAAAGAATGATCAAAAATAAAGATTATTGCACAAATGGAGAAAGAAGAATATCATCATAGGAGGAGCTAATGACAGTTATCTAGAATGTCTTTAGAGCCAAAATAAGGGCTAGAGCGAAGTTATACATGTTGCTTAAGTATACTAATAAATAAATTATAATGACAAAAATTTCTCTCTCGAGTAGCATTCTGTAAAATATCATCTTTAAAGAAAACAAAAGGTATTGGCCTCCACTGAATGATTTTATATCCTTACGATAAAGGGATCTCTAGGTTCATCCCAGTTTAACATTGTTGGTGTTCTAGTTAGTGCTCTAAAAAGGTGATAATTGTATCTGCTTCACTCTGTGATATAATTTCAGGCAATGAGTTTTCAGTCTTTTAAAGATGTTATACACAGACACCAATATCGTCGTATTTCAGATCAGTGCTGTTTGAGAACCACACACTGAACCTGAAGAAGTGAATTATGTGTAGCTTTTCTTACGGTCCAGCAGCAGCTTCTGGGATGTTAACAATTAAAATAATTTTTTTTTTTTACTACTTTTTCCAAGTTTTTTTCAAATGTAAGAGAAAGAAAAGTTTTCTATAGAATATCTGTATGTAAAGAAAAAGAATATATAAAAGAACATAAAAATGAAACCCTTTTCCTTTGCGAAGGGGATGGCTTCCTCTGGTCATGTTCCTCTTGGTACTCACGTTTGCTAAAAAGCTATTGAATATAATTAAACTGTATTCCAGAAAGGGCAGAATATCATGATCAGCAGGATAATTATCTCCGAACAAAATGAAGGAGGCAATTGCAACATGGCCCTTGAGTGAGGTGTGATGGACGGCATGAGTCCCTGCGGACCAGGTGTACAAGAGTGGAAGGTGTGACTCTGTTGTGTGCAGTCAGGAAGGCAGCAGGAGGGCGCAAGCTGAGGCACTTGCACAGGCGGTGAAGAGCGAGGTGCACAGGCCACGAGAGTGTGGAGGCTGAAAGCTCCCTTAAGAAACCATTGGAAAGAATGGCAGAAGCAGAGATTCATATTCATATTTTGCACTGGTGAATGCTGCATGAAGAAACCCAATGCTGGTCAGCTGGTAGGAAGAAGATGAACTGAGCTTGAAATGTCAGTTTTCGTGTCTGGGATGACTTTCCTCATCTGCCTTGTTCAGTCTGGAAATTCTTACAGCAGGCTTCCAATCTGGGAGAAAAGAGTGTTTTGCTTCCCTTTTTATGCCTTTTACTTTTCAAGCCCTGTCATTTTTTCCTTTGGCTTTTTTTTTTTTTTTTTTTTTTTTTTTGGAAGAACCAGGGATTGAACTTGACCCTTGCGCTTGTGAGGGAAGCTCTTATTTCACCAAACCATCTCCCTGGCCCCTCCTTTGTCTTTAACATACACATAAAACTATGATTCTCTGTCTCTGTCTCTTTCTCTACCTCTATCTTTTTTCTTCTCTGTCTTAGTCTTCTCTTCCTCTCCCCTCCCCTCCCATTCCCTTCCCTCTCCTACCCTCCCCTTCTTTTCTCTTTGCTAACTCTCTTTGTTCTCTCCAAAGACTGAACATTTAACTCTGTATCTCTGATCCCTAACACACTGACTGACACACAGTAGGTGCTCATTGTAAGCCTATAGACAGAATGTAATGAAAGAATAAAACATTTATAAGACCATCAAAATTTTTTAAACAAAAGGCCTCCAATACTTGAAAGTGATTCTAAGTCATTTCCAACAGAATTTGAAAAGATTTTGGAGGTATTATGTTTCAGAGACTATAACTTCAAACAGGAAAAGATTACTAATTCATGTGGAGATATCTAGAGAATAATAAGAATTGGTATTTTGCTATGTTTGCCAATAATTTATTAATCTTTTCTTAGGAAAGCTTGGCAAAGGGTTTATAACTGTATTTACACTAAATACAATGCTATTTTTATGAGGACATATAAGGTATTGTTTGGTAGCTCATTATAAATTCTTCCAGAATAGTTTAGTTGTACTCAAGTTGTTTGCTTAGGTCCAAAATAAAAGTGCTATTTTTGGAATGATTTATCTAGCTATAAATCTTACCTTTGATGAACTCCAAAGCAACTGAATCTTATAGATGTCTGAATAGAGGCAGCTTTCAAGAGGCTGAAACTGTCCTATTAATCAGTTTTGAATCTGACTCAATGCTATTTGTTTCTCAATAAAATTCATTTTTAAAAAGATAGATATACAGCTACTTTCTCTTAATTCAATGAGAAGAAAGGTTTGTACTAACAGTGTTTGGATAGGATATCGTGTCTGCATTTTGTACTATGAATAACCACTACAAAGACAACAATATACAATGTATTAATTATTGAATTACAGCTCACGAATAATCAGTTTTGAAACTGTCTCATTGCTATTTGTTTCTGAATAAAATTAATTTTAAAAAATAAGTTTATTAAAAAGAGGCTTGTTTCCAAAAAGTCACTTTGTGTTGCATGCTGCACGGCTTCTAATTACTTGAAGTGAAGAAAATTTATCTTTGAAATGGTAGATCATTATTCATAAATAAATAGCACATAAAGTACAAGTTCAAAGTCTAATAAAGTTGGGATATGATTTGTTCCAGAAAGGTTCCTGTGCTGGAGGGTTGTACCCAAGGTTATGGAAAGAGAAGTGGAAGAAACCTTAAGAGGTGCTGGGGATTGCTAGGCAGTGATTAGGTCATTCCACGGGCAACCTTCAGAAGAAATTAATTCCAGGTCTAGTTACTATGAACACCAAGCCTTATAAAGTGAGTCAACATGCTCGATAGCTTCTTCTATTTGTATTCCATGCCAGTCATTTGCAATGTTGTCATTCAGCATGGGGCCCCACATGAAACAATTCTCAATCTTAAACTTCCAGAACTGTAAGCTAAAATTAATTTATTTTCCTTACACTATGCTCAGTTTCACAGATTTTGTTTTGTCTGTGTTAAATAGACTAAGATATCTTCCATGTAAGGTTAGAGTTTAGAAACATCAGATGATGGGAGCTGAAATTTTTTGCTTTTTTCTATTTGTCTCTAATTTGATCTCTTCAGAGAACATTTGATCAGCATTTCAATTAAAGTTTTTGCTATGTTATAATGCATTAGATTTCTATAACTGATCCACTGGCCAAACTCTCCACAGAGATTTTTATTGGTGAAGAGAAACCTCTGTATCATTATTTTTCCTTCAAGAAAGCATGAAATGCTTGGCTTCTTCACAATGACTTTCAATAATGATGTTAATACATCATTATTAATTCATACTGAACTACATTGAAGTTAAACTGAGTTACATATTGGAAATATGTATTCATGATACATGTATTTACTCATCTCTTGAGTTTTCACTGAACAGACTTTGGAAATTCTTATGAACAGGGTTGAAGATAATTAAATTTTTAGGATGAAAATTATAGCCAATTCAGTTATTTTAAAATTAATGATGCATATACCACAATATGACACATAGGTTACTCGAGAGTAGTGTACAGCTTCTTTTTTTACTAATTATGGCATATGGCTACACTGATAACACTTCGAATGAAATTTCAATTTTAACTTTGATTCTTCCTAACTTCAGTCAACTAGGTGAATGTCTATGGTCCATGCACACAGATAATCTATGGTCCATTGACCAATACATTTTTGTTGAGATTTACTTAAAGATCTGAAAATATAGAACAGGTAATATAACCTTTATTTATAGGTTAGCATGAAGTTATGTATAGGTAATTTATAGGCTATTTATACATGTATAAATGGAAGCTGGCTAGTATGTGCCTATGTAGAAGTGCGGAGAGTCTCTGTGATGGGGTACTTATTTTGTTCAGTATGTTGGTGTCTCAGTGAACACCTGACAGCCACACACTTGGATTTTGATTGGATGAGATCTATCATTTCACGGAGACTGAGGACTTCATTGTGAGTCAGGCAGACTTTGTCACTGATTTATTTATCTCTAACTTTCCATAGATGAGCAAGGAAATTTTTTCTCCTAAATTCTTGCAAAAAGCTACTATTACATCTCCAACACTTAGTAGGATGTGCTTATTTATTTATACATACCAGGAATTGAACTCATGACCTTGCATTTGTCAGAAGGCATTTGTGCTACTGAGCTGTCTCCCTGGCTGCTAACTGGTTCCATTTAAATAAAGGCTTAAGATAACCATGAAAGGAACTAGTAGCCAAGTACATAGTTATCTTTCATTTTCAGATGTAGAACACTCAAGAAGTTTATTAGATAGCCCTAATTAAGATCTTTAAAATGAAAACTTTAACAATGGATACTACTCATAATGTAGTAAACACATACAAGTGGTCTAGACATTTCTTTTTTTATGTATTTAATGCAGGGTCTACAAGGTCTCACTGCACAGATCAAGCTTATAGTGATCATCCCTTTTTTAGCCCGTCAAGTGCTGGAATTACAGGCACACACCATGTCTAGTCTCAATTGATCTCTCAGTGCACTTTGGGGATGGGACTAGCACCACACTGCAACCTGGTGCTCGAATCCTGGGCCTTGTGCCTGCCTAAGCAGGTTTTTTCAGTCCACTGAGCTATCTAGCTGGCTCTCAACATTTTCTTTTACTTCCAGAAATAATATTTTTTCTCTGGGAAAATGTGATCTCTGTAGTTTAATAATGCATTGAAAGCTGCCCATTAGCATTCAATTCCCTTAACAAATATATAACCTGAGTTAAGCCAGTCACAAACTTTTCCTTTTTACAATTTTTGAAAATTAAAAACCAGAGAAGAGTGGCTAAATTTATAATCAGAACATGACATTTCTCCTAACTCCAATTTCAAGATCCAGAATCTAAAACTAATGGACAAAAAATCACCAAGAAGAGATAACACATAAGAGACTCTTTAAGTTTCTAGATCCTATTATCTGTGGTTTCTTAAGATTGTGTAAATGAAAATGTTCTTGATTGTCTAAGTTAGTCGAGATTGGGTCTCACAATCCTACTAAGCAGTCCTGGGAAAGTAGAGATAGTTAGTTTACTACAGAAAGATCACTGATAGGAAATTATTCTTTCTTTGTAGGTTTTATTCTTGAACTTTGTTTTGAGAGAGTGATGGCTGAGCTAAATATGCTAATAGGAGAGCCAGAAGGCAAATTTTAACTTCATTCACAAATCTAGAAATGCCAACTAGCAATAAAACTGTGAACAAATATACTGTAGGATTGGGTGCTAGAGAAAGTGTGGGGAATAAACACAGCTTCATATTTTCTTGGAATGCTATAGTTTTATAAATTTGTGGACATGTCTTCATAGTTGAATACAAAATATGTAAAATATGTGCCATTTGATCAAATAATTCTAATTGTCACGAATTTATCCTAACCAAAAATGACAGTATATTATTATTTTTAAAAATTCCTCCCTTATCATTAGATTTAATAGAAATAAATATAAACAGTGTAGAAGGTAAGTGAGGCAAGTTGTGGTACATTCATAAGGAGAATAAAGGGTACACTTAAAACTAGTGTTCCAGAGTTGCAATTTCCTTTAGGAGACACATCATCTCAGAATTGGGCTTCGAGCTGTGTCGTTGGCTTTAGAGTGTTTATTAGAGATCTTTACAATGGAGAATTGCACATAAGCCGAGTCAGAATTAAATTTCATTTGCTTTTATTCATGTGTCACTCATCTTCCTTGGGAAGGGAAGAGACGGATGATGCCTATAGTTGAATTAGTTGATTTTAGGTTCTTCAACAAAAGCAGTAGATAAAACTTTATTGATAGCAATTATATAAATTTAAGAAACAAATCTAAGAGTTAAAGAAATTATTGAGACTAATTTTAATTCTCTGATTCCTTAAGCTGTCTATTGAGATATTAATTACTGTATCACAGGGATCTAGAAAACTTCCAGGAATTTAGTAAGCATTAAAAACTATGTTGATTAAATTACATGAAAGTACGAAAAATCCATTAAATTTGATAACAGGCCATTAGTGACCATTAGTAGAATATTTTATCATGAAAGTAGAAAAGTGAGGTTGTTCTGGGATAGTGATTATATGCAAATAAAAGGTAAAAGGTTTTGGTACATATCCCCATAATGTTTCTATAGCCTTTGACTATTCCTGAATCCTATACAAATCATTTTAATAGTCTCCCTTATTTTATGGATTTAGTGCTTCTCTGATAAATGACAGGACTTCTGCCTGAGGGTCTCCCAAAGAAGGAGACAAGTATTCTCAAATAATGCCTCCTAGATCGCTTAATCGTCTCATTTCTTTCTTTCATCCTCACTCCTCTTTCTAACCTGTAGGTTAATGGCTTTCTATTATGGTATTCAGCTCTTTTGAAAGGTGTGCACTGAATTAGAAGTTCAGTGATTCTGGTAACACTGGTTTTTAAGTTTTATCACATTCTTCTCTTTTTTTCCCAGGTGCCTGCTGGAAACTGAGTTGGAGTGGTATAAAAGCAGCTTCACTTGTCTCCTAGATTTCACTTTTTCTTGAAAACTTTAGGGCTGTGCTCTTGAAACTCCCCACTGTTTCACTCTATTTTGTGTCACTGTGACAAAATACCTGAAACTGAGTACTCTAGTTGGAAAAGATACATGTTTAACTTGCAGATTTGGAGGTGAAACCTTCGAAATTGGGTGGTCACATCTGGCAAGGGTTGTAAGTTGGGATGTGGTGGGTGGGACCACAACAAAAGCAGTGAGAAGAGGAGAAGAAGAGCATGTGGAACAGAGTCTCAAGGGAGGCACCAGTCTTTCTTTATAACATTGCACTCTTGATAATCAATGGATATTGTTCTAAAAGACAGAGAACTCATTCCCTCAGAAGTGTAATTCTTAGTATAAGTCTCACCATCTCTTCATAGCAGTACACTGGATGCTCAACTGTCAGGTCATGAACCTTTGTGGGATTATTGGCATCCCCCTCACTCACCAGTGTGTCTATTTTCAACCTGGCCCATCTTCTGTGGGCATCCAGTACTCTTTTTCATGATCTGACTTCTTTTATGAGAGAAAGCAGATTTGCACACCAAATATATAAATATTTCATATTTCATCATGCTTATAGTGTACCAGGTTTCCTCATAGGACTCAGTTCACTGGATACAACCCCTTCCCCTCCCTTGTTAAGTGTAGTTGAACATCCTACGCCAGCTATCGAATCCTCTCCTGCTGAGTCGTGAGAGCCGCCAGAGCTGTCGCGTAACTTGCTTCAATCAATCATATGCCTCAGTTTTGAGTCATGCAAGATTCCCCTGGAACTTTAAAAAAGTCAATATTCTTGCTTAAAATGTTCCTCTTCTGCAAATAATTTAAGCTAGCATATAACAAAAAGCATATTTAATCACTTAATAAAGTGCATAACATCAAAAGCCAGTAAAGGGATTTCAAAACTGGTCAACATAGGTAATATGACTCATATCTAAATTTTTGAGAACCTAGTATCAAAGGGAAACATACATTATTAACTTTTTAAAAAAGAAGCAATCACTACTCATTTGGGAAAAGAAATGCATAAATAATTATAAATTCAGTTGTAATAAAATATATTGAGTGACATAAAATATCTTCAATAAAATGCTAGCACAAACACAACAATTAATTAAGATGCTTAGGAAGCATGTTGAGCCTGTCAAAGTCCTTTTCCCTCTAGACATGGTTAGCACTATGGTGAATTCACAAAATATTGTACTGCCAAAATTAACTAGCCTACAAAGATTTTACTTCTCCCCATCATGTTGAGATGAATTAGCTAATTTAAATTCATCAAATATTGCCTGTATGCTTATTAATCATTCAGCTCTTGTTGTATGCTATGAAGCAAAGCAAACAGAAAAGTTAGAGGGTCATCATAGGTGGAGCTTTTCATTGTGTTTTGTAGTCTGTTCTCAAGAATTGAATGGATGATTTTTGTATTCTACCTTTGACTAGGGATTAGGACAGTAGGTGATGAAAATGGTCTAGACTTCTATTTTTGTATTTCAAAAGGATTTAGTTTCTGTGAGATTGAAAAGAATAAACAAATAAAAATCAAATAATCAGGAATGTTGTCTAAGATGTGCTCTCTTCCTGTAGATGAACAGCAGTGCCTTTTACTGAATGGGAAAATAGCTAGAAAAATCCTGTTTTGTTTTAAGCATCTTAGTAAACCCTGAGGTGTTCGTTAAACACTCACATTCACCTCTGAAACAGTTGTCCATGTGTAGCACTTGAGTCACTTCAAAATCTTCTCTTTCTTTATACTTTTTGACCTCATACTCTTATGTTTTTTTTTTTTAACATTTTAGTCTTCTCACAATCTAAAGTTGCCTTTCTTTTATTTTCTGTGCTATTCCAATTACAAAGGAATTCAACAATTGTTTTCATGCTAATGACTTCAAAATTTTTTTACTATAGATCTTTCTCCTGAACTCTATAGAGATTGATCAATCCAGTCCAATCAAACCTCGTAATATACATGTCCAAATTTTCTCAAATTCTTGTCTCACTACTCCACTTACTGAAAGGTAACTTCATATCAAGCAGTCTGCTAAGCACTTTAAATACGTTTAGGTATTTATTCCTTGTAATAACTTACTAAGGTTTTTCCCCTCTCTATTCTGCAGTTATTAGCACTTCGTTGCGTAGACATATGGCACAGAAGGAATTCAAAGTCCAGTAATTCCACCCAGGACATGGGTACCAGAAAGTCTGGAGGACAGCACCATTACTCTCACCTTGCATTCAGTCAGTTCAGTCAGAAATTAGTGTCATTCTGTCCTTCTCCCTGACATTTATCCAATATGTCACCACAGTTTTAAACAGACTTTCAATCTGTCTCTTTTGTTCTGTCCCCATTTCTACTGTCTGACTTTGCATCTTAATTATTTCCAGGCAGACTATCTCTACAGCTTACTAAATGGCTAGTTGTCTTTCATTTCTAGTTTAAAAGACTCAAAAAGTTCTTCACAGTATCCATCTTCCCTAATCCCTTACCCTTCACAATGCTGCAGATAGCCAATGTTATAAAATGCCAGTCTCATATTCTTGTGCTTCTTAAACCTATCGTTTTTTGCCTTTTCATTTGGAGGGCAAGATGAAGCTAGTGGTTATGAGTTCTGATTGATTGATATAGCACTGAATTCTGCTTTACATATTTATATTTGAATTCTTAACATCTGTATCAATATGTACATATCCAGGGCGCTTACACTGAGCTATATTTCCTGACCCTTTCTGAATTTTTTTGAGGTAGTGTTGCTAATTTACTGGATTTCCCAGTGCTATTCAAACTTGAGATCTTGCTGTCTGAGCCTCCCAGAGTTTAGAGATTATACGTGTGCTTCACCATGTACAACTAAGAAACATTTTCAATGGACTAATAGCATACCCATATTACAAAGAAATAATACACTAGGAGAATATTTAACCAAAGGTGAAATAAGTATTGCTGGTAATTCACCACCACCAGCGGCAGCATCATGATGTAATGGCTAAAATAAAGTCCAAATTCAGCCTGGCATACACAGCCTCCCAAACCAACCATCCCTGCCTCTCTCTGCAGTCTTGTCCCTCACTGTCATTCACACTAAACACTAACAAGACCCAGTGAAATGGTGCTGTGTGTTTCACTCAGCTGGGATCTCTGTGTGAGATCTTGTTTCTTAAATAAGAGACCTAGAGGAATGTTTCCTAGACTTTAAAAAAACCTGAAGAAATACCTTCCACAAGTCCATCCTGACAGCTGCCTCCTTACTCTTTGCAGGGTTGGACATTTCCTCTCTGGTATCCTCTTTTACAAGGCAATCTTTTGTTTTAATGTCAAGGGTGTTTAAAGGTGGTCCACTTTATATATCTGGTTCCCACTTTTAGTCTCCATGTGATTGAAGCCAAATAGATGTAGTGATCTTTGTACTTCTGGCACTGATGCCAAGACTATAGTTACTAAGCTGTGAGGAACACACCAATGGCAAGCTCCACCTAAGCCAGCCTCCGAGCTGCAACCCCCTGGCCCAAGAGGAAGCCTTCACAGCAACAGACTTGCAGGAAAGAATGAAAGGCTACCTTTAATTTTAGATTATAAATTCGGGGTGCTTGTTTCATGAAAACACCTAATTGATACAGGTACATGAATAAAACACCCAGCAAAGAAAATAATACAGTTTCAGTTCTTGATTTTTCATGAAAACTATGTGAAGGAGGACATCTGAAAGAGATTGTCTTGGTAAGAGAATAAAAATATCTCATGATGGGATAAAACCCCATAAGATTAGGGACTTTTCATTCCAATTATAGAAGTTGTAGCTCCAGCTCATCGCTCCCTCCTCCTTTGCTTTCTTAGCAGGCTATTGATGACAGTCATCAGAGACTCAGAGGCAACCAGTTATTTTGTAATAGTGAAGAGCAACTGTGTGTGATGAGTGTCTCGGGCACAATGGAAGTCAGTCAAGCTCCATGTACAATGGCAGGATTTTTCACAACGCTTCCCAATTAACTTCTAGAGAGCCTGACTACAATATCACCAGCTGCTCATTCAATCAATTTCTACACATTTTCCTGAGCTAAATGGGGCTTGCATGACTGAATTTGCATAGGAGTTTTCTACAGTCGCAGTGTTATAACTAGCGGGTAAAGTAGTGAGAAATGATTTTATTTTTTTGCTTTGTGGGGCATTCTCTTTAATTTTATATCTTTTCTGCATCATTCTCTAACATTGCTTTGTGTCTGTAAAATCTATGCACCTTGAATGAAAGTAAAGAGTGGTCATGAGAAGAAGATGAAACTCATCTTTTGCCATGATTTATTCAGCTTTTATTCGTTTTTATTACATACTGATTGAGACAACAGGATTTGAAGGTGCAATTTAGTTAGCTTTCTGATGAAGACAAATGCAGGCAGCTTTCAGAAGCTGCAAAAGGCAAGGAAATATGTTCTCCCTACATCTTCCAGAAAGAAGGCATCCTGGCTAACCCATGTGGACATCTGTCCTCCAGAACAGTAAGAAGCTAACATTTTTATTATTTTAAAACAATTAAATTTGCAATAGCTTGCTAAGGACTAACAGGAAACAAATAAAATAATTAAAAATATGAAAGTGTAATCTAAGTGGAGACATGATTTATACAAAACTCTGATATGGATTGAAATTTGTTTAAAACGGTATGCAAAAATGTTTTTTAGATGACACATAAGAAAGCAAGGTAGAATCCAGGCAACAGTGTCTCAATAAGAAATATAATATAGTCAAGGAAAATGTGCACTGTAAAATAAATAAGTGACCTACAATTAATGAAAAGTATTTAACTGAAACATTGGAAAGTTATACTTAGATATTAGACAATAATTATTATCAAGTACTAAATTATTAAAATCACTATTCTAGCAATGAATTCATAATCCTTTTACATTTTATAATCCACATGGTTTATAATCAGAGATCCAAAGGAATTCAGTCCATGGTCTATAATAACCATTAATTGAAAACCAGTACGTAGCTCACAAGAGAAAACTAAGATGAAGATACAAGATGAAGGGTACAAAAGGTCAATGCCAACATAGAGCAATGAAAACCCAACATGTAGAATCAAGAAACCCCTCGGAAAGTATGACACCTGTGGGGAGAAAAGGGAATGTCATTCTGATACTTACACTAGGGTTGTCCTAAGCACGGCATGCTCACGTTTTCTTCTGTCTATACAACGGTTTTTAATATATAGCATTTGGTAATACGGAGGTTAAAATAAGACATCAAATACCTCAGTATATTCAAGAATAATTTAATAATCAAAGGATGAATCGAACAATTCCGAGAGATGATGGTGCACTTGTGTCAGTATCATTAGACTATGGAAAATCAGTTTGATTTTCCTGATGAGTGACTTCACACTCTAAGGAAATTACTAAATATTCCCAGAAATTCTACATGAAAGTTTTGATAACCTCTGAAGGCATTTTGAAATGGATTGGCTAGGGCCAGAGAGATGGCTCAGTAGCATAAGCACTTGCCTGGAAAGCGCAAGGGCCTGAGTTCAATCCCCAGTTCAGAAAAGAAAAGAAAAAAAAGAAAAGAAAAGAAAATGGATTGGATTAATGTCAGTTTAAGATTCAGCCTATGAAAATTAAAACTGGGAAATATAAAGTGAGTGAAAGCAGAAAGCATGAGAACAAAGTACAATTATTACTAACACAAGAAAAGGCATTGGAAGACCTAGGCATAAATCAGTGGGTGAGACTGGAGTTGCAAATCCTTACATGTTCCAGTTAACATTTTAAGGTCTTAAAAAGCAATCTCATATATATGTATAACAGATAATGAAAGAAGTACAGGAAGGATATTACATTTACCTGTAGCTCAGGTGTGTAGATCAGGCAAAAGGAAGAAATAAGAAAAGTATGAGAAATACTACTTGTAACACCCTTTAACTGCTGAAGTGAGGAACATGAATTAAAGAATGTGGACAATGATGAAAAAAAAACCACTGAACAATTACACAGGTCATTATGAATCAGAGTACTAGCAAACCAGGCCCAAATGAGGGTGTTATGAATAGTCATAGAAACAGAATATAGTCCTTTTTTTATAATTTTATTGAGAAACAAATAACAATGAGACAGTTTCAAAACCGATTAGTAGGACAGTTTCAATAATTAGTATATTGTATATTGTTGTCTTCTTAGTGGTTATTCATAGCACAAGATGGAGACATGATACAAACACTATTATAACAAATCTTTCTAGTCATTGAATTGAGAGAAAGTAGCTGTATATCTATCCTATTTTGAATTCACATATACACAATGGTCCTTCATTTGTATGCCCTTTTTTGTTTAGTTTTGTCAGAGAAGGGTATTCCATTGTCATTTAAATGCTATAAGTGTGTGAATTCAGCAAACTATTTCAATATAGTCCAGTAGTCGATAACAGTAGCAGGTTTTCCATAGGACTGGCAATGTCAGTAGTTGTTCACTTGAGTCTTTTACAGCTCAGCATATTAACATGGCTTTACTTTTTATACTTTATTTTTACACTTTTCTGTTGGATGGCTAAGACCAAGATAAAGCAAGACCTATATAACTAAAAATGTAACTTTTGTATCTGACAAGGTCAGTCAAATCCCCTCAGGATTTATCCTGAAACCCTACATCATCAATCACTTTCCTCTGTGGCCTCATAATCTCCTTGATCAGAAAATTTGGGAAACAACTAAGTTACATGATGTTACAGTACAGGTTCTCCTATGTCCTGAGTTTACACTGATCTTGAAAGACTAGGACAAAAATATTGGCTGTTCTTGCAGCCCTTCTTTTTCTCTAATTTTTGGTCTTTAAACTTAGGTTGTTAACCCTCCAGAAGAGAAGCTTATTGTTATTACCTTGCATCATAGGCAGTTGAGCTTAACTTCATTATCTGTCTGAATATCATACATATGAGACAGAACATGGAACAGGTATTTTCTATCAAGCACTGATATGCCACACTTTAACTCCCTATAGAATATGAAAAAAAAATTTAAAAATTAAAAAAATAGGAATAAACAATTACATATTTTACACAGAAATTTAGAAATCTAACCATATACAGCATCATAGCAGGAAAATCCTGTGACTTTTTTTCTTGTCTCTTGTTTTCATTTATTATCCTTTTTTTAAACAAACATTTACTTGAGAGACAGTATGGCAGTGATTGGTACGACATGATATGCAGTAGTATTTAGAAGATCAGAGTGACAGGCATTCCATGCATGACCCTACTATTACACATGGTTATCTTCAGTTTAGTTGCTTAGTTTATAGATATTAGCATATACAGATTATAGTCTTGTCAAACAAATTGTGTATATGTACTTTTAAAACTTGGCTGAGTAATGAATAATATGAATGGTGCTATATTTCCTGGCTTAAAGTAAATGCAAAGGACCTTATAGGATCCCTTGAATGTTTTGTCTGACTGAATACAGCAAAATACTGTTACTGTTTTTAAAGAATAGGCCTAGTTCTTATTGATTATGATTGTATTTACGTAAATGTGCTGTAAACTACCAAAGTAAGAGAAAAAATTAACATATGCATTATAACGTACATGCATATGAATTATGAGTATAATTTCTCATTTTGTGACATATTTCCGATAAGTCAGAGATGTCTATGGTCAGTGCAGGTCAACACAATATGTTATAAAAGACAAATATGTTATAAAACTACATCCACAGTCACAGAGGTAAAGGTTTTAGAAGCAGATGTGGACATATCTAAGTTCCATATATTAAAGCTGCCTAATTTACAATGCATAAAAACCCACATGCAGATGGGTAGTGGTAATAGAACCAGAGATTAGACTAATTATGTCTAGAAGCAATATAAGTACTCATTAACTACAAAAATGCCTAAGCTTTCATTGCACAAAGCACATTTTTCTGTTTTAAGGGAGTATATTCCCTCTGTTTTTTTAAGCTGGGAAACTGAGATCTCTGGCCACAAGCTCTTGATATCATCATAAAAGGTGGAACAGATACCTGGAATTTCTCTTTTCTAGGAACCAGAAGGATTTTCTGTACTTTATTTCATACAGTCCTAACAACAGCCTTTCAGGTTAGGTATATAAAGCCTGTTTTACAAGTAGCAAAACAGATCTTCACATAATTTATTCTTGAATTACTTTATTATATTTGTGACATGAAATAAAGATGTTCATCTTGGGGGTTGATATATCCATATCACATTTTAGTTAAGAAATGTTCACACAACTTCTAATTGGAAAATGGAATAATGATTCAATATCAACATTCTAAACTCTTACTTTCTATTAGGAATTTTGTGTGAAATTACCAAATAGCAATTCACTATTCCTTTCTTCTATGTCAGAGAAGTATTATACAGAACAACAATCACGTGGGGAGTGACAATTTCTTTTCCCATTTGGTTTCCCATTCCCTAATCACCTGAGGCAAGATGCTTGGTAAAAACATATACAATGCTTGGATTCAGATAAAAAGTCTAACCCACATACACTTTTCACAAACATTTCTCTGATTTTACATTGTCAAGGAGATTGCAGAGGAAGCCCAATCTAATTAAATCATATAAATAAAAGCGGTAGAAAACTTGGAACAGAAATAGAATTGCAGTATGGATCTATATCACTGTTATAAAATGTGGCTTGTGAAATAGAGAGAGAGAGAGAGGGAGAAACAGGGAGAGAGTCTATAATTACATAATTGCACATATGTATATAATCTTCAATATGTGTTAAATATATTTCAAGGAGAGATTCTTCATAATGTGCACAGTTAGTCTTGTATAGTTTGGTTACCTGTGTGTTGTCTAGTTTTACTTTTACAGTAATGCACATGGGGCTAGGGAGATAGCTCAGTAGTCTAAACGCCTGCCTGGCAAGCACAGGGAAACTGGGCCCCCTTGTACCGCATGCCCCCACCAAGCTGGCCAACTGAACCAGGCGCGATGATGCAGCTCTGCGAAGGCTGAGAAAGGAGGATCACTATGAGTCTTAGCTGCACATCGAGACCTTGTACCACATAGATAAATAAAAGATAAAAAAAATACAATAATGTGCAGCAGCATCATGTTTTATCCTCAGGATGGAGAATTTAAAAATAGCTTGGAATCTATGAAGATGAAGTTTCTAGTGGAAATTTTCAGACAAATCTTCTACAGTTCACATTATTCCCACTGCCACTTTAGTTGTGCAGCTAGCAGGGTGAAATAAGTCTCTTCAAGGCAATTACTGTTTCTGATGCTTCTTCTAAATTTCAACCTTCCTCAATTAAAAAGATGAGTATGTACCTGCATATATTCTAAGACACAGAGTGAAAAAGAAGACCCTTCATCAATAGCTATCAACGAAGGCAAAACAGATATCCCTAAGCCACAGCTAGGACCTGATTAATAAAATTGGATCACTCATGAATCAGTGGCAAAGTGTCAGGTCCTTGAATAGGTTGGAGGATTTATTCTAATGAAAGAATAGCAATAAAGAAGCATTTACAACTGAAATGGGGATGGAAGTAATTAAGAGCTCCTTTGAAAACAGAAGGATAAATGAAGGAGTTGGATAAGGCTAGAGTGTTAATAGGAGAGGGAAAAACAGCTGCAGACCATTTGTCTTCTTGATTGGCCAACTTTATGGATTTTTTAAGGCAGTATTCTGCTGAAAACACTATGATAAGCATAAAATTTCTCCAAATAGCATGATAGTAACTTCTGGATTCAGATGTCAAATATAAAAGAAAGACCACACTTAAAAGTCAATGAAAAAACAAGTTCTTTTCATAGTATCAGACTGACTATAATCTTTGAAATTATTAAACGCTGCTTTAGTAGCAGGATTTTCAGCAGTGAGAGAGATAAGTTACAAAAATTGAAATATTTGAGGGCAAATGGTGTTTCATTGACTCTACTTTAATATTTAATCACTTTACTAACCTCTGTGGGCCAAGTAGAATCCTTTGCCACTGCTGTGCAACTCTTTATTTGGATACATAAATTGGATTGTGTTCTTCATTCATTTTAAAATTGTAAAAAGCTCATATTCCAAAATAAATGCACAACTGTTCTTAGGAAGGCATATATGTTAAAATCTGTGAAATTTGTAGGTCTCTAGAAAGCCCAGTCTTTATGTATAGTGGAAGGACCCAGGCCCAATGTATTGTATTTTTAAAGATGGGTGACCTATTTTCCCCACAACATTCTTCAAAATCTTTGAATCCACTTCTCAATCTTAAGGGCAGGCTTTGTCCTTCACATTATCAAGTAAGATAGCACAGGAACAGAAGTAGACCTAAAGAATAATGACACAGAGTTCTTTAGAGTACAATTTTAGAATTATGATTTTCCTTGGAATTTTTTTACATATTTTTCCTTTATCCTGCTTAGTTTCCACCTCTGAAGTAATTATTTTGTGCAGAGGTATGTAATGAAGTGATGGAGGGATTTTAGTTCATAGCTGCCATACCTCAGCTAATGAGGACTCCTGGAACCAAGTATCTAGTGTGAACTCTGAGATCATCCACACAGAACACACCTGCTCAGAGTGGTAACACTGGGCAGATCTGCAGAGAAAGGTGTTCGGCTCGTTTATCAGAAAGAGTATATGGGGTTTGTATGTGCACACAGGCTTGTTTTTGTCAGGAAAAAAATATATAGGTATATTAGGGAATAATTCCGAATTATGTGTAATAGAGTGTTTGATAGGAGATATTGTAATGGATAGTTTGGGTCAGATTGTGGACAGACTTGAATGCAGTCAGAAGATCTGGGTTCTATACTATTGTTATAGACAGTGAAGTTGAATAGATATTCATATGCAGTCAGAGTGGGAGTGAGCCTAAGACATTCAGCATAAGAAATGAAGACATAAAACTCATGGCTGGATGCCGATGTGGAGAGAGTCAGGTCTCAGGGCAGGCCTGCTATATAAAGTGGGTGACCAGAACAGCTGGACCATACTCCTTTCTCTTTCCAAGGCTTGCTTTGATCTTTTCATATACCTTTCTTGTGTGACTTCCCTTCTGGGTCAGTAATAGCTAAGTGACTTCAGTGTATTATACTTGTAATCCTGTAGGTTGTTTACAGTTTGGCCCATGTCACACATACATTATGATTTATTTTTTCTCCTTATTTCCTTTTTCATGCATTTGGTACAGGGTCTCACTACGCAGCTTGGACTGTTTTTAGCTTCCTTAGCATTGGGATTACAAAAGTGCAAATGCCTGACTTGGTGGCTGGCTCAGAACACCCAGGGTGTGACCGGTGATGCCAGGGATCACCCCCAATTCTTACGCTTGCCTAAGCTAACACTTAGTCTGCCGAGCAGTCTTGCTAGCCCTTTTTCTCCTAATTTCCAATAAAACATTCCTAACTTCCTCCATTGGTTTATAACTTCATTCCTTGATGTTGTGAGACCATTAACTCGGCACATTTGGTGTCTAACAATTCAGGATTTATATTTTTCCTGTGTCAGTATTATCAGTGGACAATATGAAGATTTATTTTTAAATTTTTAGTACTGGGAATTGAACTTAGGACCTCACACTTGCCAGGCAGGCGCTATGTCGCTGAGCTATATCCCAGGCCCAATACGAAGATTCTTAAACAGAAGTGTTATGTGTATTAGACACTTCCTCCTAATTGGTATTAAAAGATACAGCAATGAAGAATAAAGTATGTAGTTATTCTCTGCCTGGAATGTATTTGATATGTGATATTTTTTCCCTTTACAGCTTATGTGAAGAATTAGAATACTTTCAAGGGAATTGAAACTGAAATAAATTGCATAATTCTTTTTTTAGTTTGTAAAAATAGAAAAGTTAACCCTTCCTTATCATGTACTCCTGAAGCACTCTAAAGTGATCCCTAATTTCATGCCTATACATTGTTTTTTTTTTTTTTTATTTCTCCAGTACTGGGGATTGAACTCAGAATCCTGTGCTTGCCAGGCAAGCACGTATTCTACTGAGCTATCTCCCTGACCCTATGTCTATCAATTTTAATTCACATATATCAAAGTATAGTTTGAGGCAGAGGGCTGAGATTAATTGGGGCACAACTGCATAAAGAAGCAAAGACATTTAGAAATCTAATAATTTATCTTGACATTAAAATAGTCTTCTCTACACACTGGGACTTTTTATAATAGACAAAAGGTTTCGGTAACATTATCTCTACCTACCAGGTCCTGTAGACAGCAGAAGTTTTTAATCTAAACTGACTTGATTCCTCATTATTAAATAAGGAGGGAGGTAGTCTAGAGACACAAATCTATAAATACTTTCTTATGCTTTCCAAAAGGTGAATTACAGTTCTGTGTATGCCAAGGCTTCTATGTCTCTATTTATTGTTTTACCCTTTTTTTTTTAAGTAACCCAATTGTTACCAGCTAGCTTCTTCTAAAAGAGGATGGCCTGATAAACTGTAACAAGTTTTGTGGTGCTTGCATCTCTTTCTGAAGTTAGATTCCAACTTTTCATCTTGAGCAACTAATTGAATTAAATAAACAAAAATTGTGACAAAGTTTATTTGAAAAGGGAAAAGTGAAGAGCGAGAGTAAAACTTTTTCTGCAGAACAAGCTTGGGCTGAACAAAAGAGAGAAAGAAAGCAGGATAAAAGCACACCTGGGATGCTGAGCTGTAATGAGGACAGCCACAATTAAGCACAGCTCAATTTCACTGCTCTTCTTTCTTCCGAAGTCTGTTCTTTGGGTCTTAATATGTATTTCAGGTGAACACTCTCATAAGTTCTTCCTTCTGTCCATAATTTCGTTCTCTGACTTCATAAGACAATGAAATTCAATTTGTACAAAATTAATTGTTGCACTAGCCTCTAACTTCATGTCAAAAAAACGTACAAGTTAACTGAAGCATTATAGAAAAATTTCTTTCAACCATGAAACATTCATTCAACAAAATTTTTCTGATTACTAAAACTTAACAACTGAATAAGAAAGCAAAGTACTTGACTTCTGTGTCCTTTTACATCATTCTCAGCTCCAGAGAACCAACGAGAACTTCCATACATAGATCTCCAGAGGTGTGGCTGGAATCTCACCACTCAGGCTGACACCAGGACCAGGCGACCCTCCTGAAAATGGGCTTGCATTCTTATGAATGTCCATGTGCTGGGCTTGGGAACTGTGCCGCATATGTGTTCCAGGATTTATAATTAACAGGCCACATCTACTTCCCAGGCAGCTTTGTCATGCCCTATTTCCAATTCACAGTTTCTACATTTTATAATTATAATCATAATCCTACACTATTTTATTTATTGACCTATTAAGTGCTTTCTTATTTCATTGTGATTTTTAGTTATCAGTAAATTTTTGTTGCATGAATGTTTGATGGTTGTCAGAAATCTTTCTATAATGCTTGAATTAATTTTTACTTCATTTTTTGACTCGGGATTAGAGGCTAGTGCAACAGTTAATTTTATACAAATTGAAGCTCATTGTCTATGAAGTCAGAGGGCAAAATTATGGACCGAAGAAGTTAGGAGAATGTTCACCTGGAATACATAAGAAAACAGCTCCTGGTGGACATTCACAATACAGGGTGGACACTATTATGAAGAAATCCACACTCAAACTTGCAGAGGAACCAGCACACTCATAGTGTTGAAAGAGAAGATTGTGTACTCAGCCAGTGAGGAAAGGAAGAAGCAGCTGTGTCTGCTTTGACTTCTGAGTATCCCTTCTAGCAGACATACAACCTTTCAATTAAGCAAGAGCACATTTCACTGCTCTTCTTTCCACTGAAGTCCACTCTTCAGGTCTAGATAAGGGCATGCATTTCTCACAATGGTTATCTAAGCAAGCAAAGAAATGAACGATATCCTTTCAGATACTGATGTGAGTATGAGCAGGGTGAAAGCCTTGTGATGATTTATCAGGACAGACCCCTGTGTGGAGAGCAAAGAGTCCCCTGTGGAAAGAGTGCTTTTGTTCACTCAGAATCACTGATGTGCTGAGGCCCTAATGATGGAGGATGAGCCCGCAGCATAGGGTGGGCAGCCAATGGCTAATTCAGTGTCTGAGGTATAATGGGGAAGTAGTGGGCACAGTGAGTGCAACGGGAAGCCGAACGGGGGAACTGAAACTGAAGACTAGGATGCAGTTCATGAGAAGAATCAGGAAGTTATGGAGAAAGTGAAAAGGAAAGAAATAAGAGCAGGTGCCATGTGAATCTTTAAGTGCTCTTGTAGTGAACCAAAGAGAGAAGTAGCAGATGTGGTCTCTGCAAAAGAGCCGAGAGGAGTTGTTGATGAAAGGACAGAAACATCATTGCAAGAATTCTGGTTTGAGAAATTATATGTAATAGCATAGCCCCATCTATCTCTGTCTCTGTTTCTTTGTCTTCTGGTATCTGGGCTCTTTGCACTGGGCTGATGCTCTAGCCTTTCTTAAAATTAGCTTTTTATTTTGAGAAAGAGACTCCTTAAATTGCTATTTCCCAGGTTGAACTCAAACTTATGATCCTCCTGCCTCACTCTCTCAGAATGCAGAGATTACAGATGTGTTCCCCACACCCAGTTCCTTTTTCTGTTTCTGAGGATAATAGCATACACTAAAGCAGTTTGTATAGGGCAGAAAAAATGTTTGCTCTTTCTGTTGATGACTACAGTGGCTTTTCAAGATGCTAATGAGAGTACCAGCCTTAGCTGTACTGTGTCCCTGGAAGTAGCCCTGCCCTAAGAGCCAATTAATCTAACTGAGACTGAATGGCTGGGCCTGCAAATGCCTAATGGGTAGCTAAGGACGGGATAAAGCTTGATATTATTGGCTTTACTTTATATTCATCTGTTTTATTACTTTAAAACATTGAGTCATCTCTGTACTTAGCTGTGCACATAGAAGTGTTAATCATATAAATAATATCTAAAACCTTGTAATACAAAGTTTATTAGCATTATATTTATCTAGTCTATCTACCCTTCTCTAAGACAAAGAATATCAAAATAAGAGTAACCAAGGCATGCTAAGGATTTGTAAGGACATTCAGTTACCAACTTTTAAAACATCTTTTCTCAGAAGCTTTGGGAAGGTACCTGAAAGTCCCTAGTCAAGTGACTATCTGGAGTCACTTTAGAAATTAGACAGATCACTTCATAATGAGATGAACCCCAAGGACGAGCAATTACTCCATGTCAGAACTGAGCATGCCCTCTACCAACAGAAGCAAACATCTCATAAGGACTGGACTGCATCTTCCACCTAGAAGTACTTCACTAGAGCCTCCTCACAGAACCAAGTCTTAGCTAACAATCAAACTGACCGCTTTGCCTAGGGTTGCCTTCCCTGTCAGCTCTGCAAAGCCCCAGCTATATGAGTCACCCCCTTTGCTTTTATTCTTTTTTTCTGTAAAGCCTCAAGCTTCCTGTCAGCCCCTTGAAGGCAGATCACATTGATACCAGGAAATACAGAGACAAGAGGTACTTACCCATTTATGCCAAAGTTTGCAATGTCTTCAATTTTTCATGGAATTTGTATGTTTTACCCAGAAAATTTCAAGGACCAAGAATTTAAGGGAAAGTTTTTTATTATTTTCCATTCTTACACCCATTCCAAAACTGGAGCACTAAGCTAAAAGGAAACAAGAGCAAGGGCCTGAGTGAACTGATGAACGCAATCATTATAGCACAAAAACATACACTGCTGAAAATAGGAGTACAGAACAGAAGCAAGGCAAAAATAAAAGGACAAACACTACAAATGGTAGGAGACCTCAAGCTGAAACATCCAAACAACTGCGAAGAGAAGCAGGAAAGAAAACCAAAATAAAACACAGTGTATTCACTAAAACTGAAAGCCATCAAAGACAAAAATAACATTCTAAAAGGTTCCAATAGAAGGAGAAAATCACAGAAAAATAATTGGAAATTAAAATGTGCAAAAGAGAGTAGTTATTCAAAGCTAAAGTTACCTGTTTAATCTAGAGACATATGTTCCAAAAACCACAAATGCATTTTTTTCACTATAAAAACTCACAGTTTGTAGTATCCCTGTTCAAAATGTGTCCAGAATGTCAAGACTTGAGAACCTTGAGCAAAGCTTTCCTTCCCACCTCTTACTGTAAACCAGATCCTGCAGGTGCCCTGTTTGCACAGCATCCTGAATACATCTTCAAACTGCTCTCAGATTGCAGGAGGGCTGACCTGCCTTACACCTGCGTCCCTCGATCTGACCCTTTTTTCTCTGTCTCAAAGTGCTCAGCTGCTACATTTCCTCTATGTGGAATGCTTATGTTATACAGCGAATGTTTAATTTCTTTAAAAAGGTATTACTTTACAGAATACATGGCCATTCATTCCCCTCAAAGAAAGTCCCCTCAGTTCAAATACATTCACCTCATTGTTCTTGCCATGTTCTGAAGCACTTCTGGAAGCGCTCTTTTGTGAGTGTCTCTAAGAGGTGTGACGCAAAGGGCAACAAAAGCTGCTGCTGCGCGCTGTCCAAAGGACAGGGAGGCTCATGGGAACAGTATACAGCGCATCCTGCTTCTTTTTATTTGTTGAAGTTTGCACCGTACAACTTTCTGCTTTTTGCTGAAGCCAGAACGCGTATAAACTGTGAGCATTTGAGCCGATTCGTGATACAGAGATGGCTGCAGCAGCTCTACAGAACACATTTAGGGAAGTGGACCGCATGTCTGAGAAAATGGGATGAACACAAAAGAAATACGTTCAAAGTGGGGGCTGGGGAGATAGCTCAGTGGAATAAGCGCTTCCCTGGCAAGTGCAAGGGCCTGAGTTCAATCCCTGGTTCCACAAAAAAAAACCCAAACAAACAAACAAACAAACAAAACAACCCAGAAATACATTCAAACTGAGGTGCAGTATTTTAAGAGGAATTAATAATAATGATTTTTTGCTTTTAAAAATGTTTTTAAAATTTAAAAGTCTGCCTTATTTTTCAGTCTCACTTTGTTGCTAAATCTCTTTTCAAGAGCTGTATAATTCAGACTCATTGTTTTCATGATATCATGGAACTTCTACTGTAATAGATACTTCACAAAACTAAAGGAATCATATTAGCCAGTTCTAAAATAACCATTTATCTAACTTTATGTAGAATATACAAAACATCGTATAAAAAGAAAATCAATTTTCAAGAAAAAGAATGAAATAGAGAAGCCTTTCCTAACAACATTCAGTTTAGGAAATTAAAACAGTTGAAGCCCACTGTTTTCTAATTCAATGTTTGTTATCCTAATAAAACTCTTAGATGCAGGATGAAGTGCTTTATTTTTGAGTTGTTTTTCTGCAAACCTTTAACAGAAAATACTAAACTCCTAATGTATAGTAGAATTACTTATAAGAGAACAGAAGGAACAGAAGTCTTTATGCTTTCAAATGTATATGCCATATATATATGACAAAGAATTAAACTTCTTTTATGTCACTGTAAAATGTTATCTTATCTAAAAATTTTTGCTAAATAGAACATCACTGCACCTTTACATTTGTTTGAAACCTCTCCTCTTTCATAAAAACAATGACCTGAATGATATTACAGAGATGTATGTAGAGATGTATTATTAGTGCTCTTGGATTGATAGCATCAATGTTTACAAAAAAATGTAAATTTATAAATTAAAAATATTTTGGAAAAGAGATAAACATCAAACCTAACTAAAAGGCGGAGTGCCAGCACTTCCATTTGAATATGACTACAGTCTAGTAATTATTTTTGACTCATTGAAAACTTATAATTGACCATAATGGGTTGAGAATTTCATTTTCTCCTTAAACTTTAGAAATTATTAGCTCTCTGGGACACACTTCCTTTCTAGGGTCAACCTGCAGAACAGTTAATGGACAGGCATTCTGCATTGAGCCAATTTAACAACAGGTGAAAAAATCAGGTAATGAGACTATGTGAGTCGTCAAAGTTACAAGAAGTAGGAAGTGAACTATCAACAGGATAACTGCTGTCACTCTTGACATTTTCGATTCTTAGACTCAAGGGGGCACCAATTAATACCTGAAAATAAAATTTAAAACCCCACTTAAAGGATGTTATATGGTAATGAAAAGACTTGTTACAAAGCCCAGAGAACCAGTAGCCTTGTGACCCAAAACAAGATGATTGCCATTACCCTGATATTACATCTCAAGCAATTAACGGAAGTGCCAATTAGTCGCTAGGAATGGCAAAGCAGGTATACTTTCAGCTGCTAAATAGCTAAATGAATTGGAAAAGACAGAGAAAGAGGTGACAAATTGTAGCATAAAGCTGCATAAAGCAGAATTAGACATAGTACAGATTCTTCTTACAATTAAAAAAGAAAAGAACTAGAAACGAACTATTCCAAAAAGTCTATTTTGTTTTTAAATTCTCTGGACAATTATTCTGCGATCTTACATTTCTATGGTTTACTTTTTCTAGTACATTGCAACATAATTTTATAAAATGACAACTAATTTCTGTTGTATGAGTTTGGTTTCTGTTTTCCAAAGCATAATACTACTCTCTGATGGAGCAATGATATATGGAAAGTGAAAAACAGCCAAAGCATGGTAGACTATAATCACACCATATTATAATCTTTAGATGATAACATTATGAGGATATAGAAATCAGGTTAGGTCAACTGCTACTTTGAAATAGTCTGTCTATCATCTATCTATCTATCTATCTATCTATCTATCTATCTATCTATCTACCTATCTATCTGTCTATCTATCTGTATTATTTGGTATAGGGTCTCAGTATGCAGCTCAGACTCATAGTGATCTTTCTGTTTTCAGCCTCCCAGCCCTGGATGTGTACCACTATGCCCAGTTTCATCACGCTCAGTGCACCCAGGGGAGGGCTGGCATGCCATGTGATGCTGGGGATCTGAGCTCTTGTGCCTTCGTTTGCCTAAGTAGGCACTTAGTCCACTGGCTCTCTTGCCCACCCTTAGTAATTATTATATTAAACTTTATTTCTCACAGACACCATAGTCCAATGTAAGGATAAATAGGGATTTTTTTAAAAACAGAATTAAAAAAGTATTGCCAATTAATTTAAATACAAGGAAAGGTGTCAAGAATATATACAACTTTTGGATTTCTCACTTGGTGGTAGGTAATATTAATTAGTGAGATGAGGAAAATGTAATCAGACCAAAAGTTCCAACTTACTCTTCCTGGAAGCAAAGTATTGTATTTGCAGAGTTAACAAAAGATTTCATTAGAAGGTCCCCAGGTGGACACTGGCCATAGCTGTTTATAGGCTCACTAGCAGAGAGATTCATGAAGGTGATTTCTTGCTCTCCCTTTTTAAAAAAAAATATGTTTGGTACAGGCTCTCACTTATGCAACTTGCACTTGTTGTGATCCTGCTGTTTTTACGCCCCCAGCACTGGCATTACAGGTGTGCACCACCACACCTGGATTCAGTTGCTGGATCAGCTGGGCCAGTGCGATACGTGGTGCCAGGGATCAAACCCTCATCCCCGCCTTGCCGAAGCAGGTGCTTAGTCTGCTGAGCTATCTCACTGGCTCTAGGTGATTTCTTCTCAACACTGGGCTTAAGTTTTTAACCACAAAAAAGGAGCATTTTGCTAAGAAAATTCTTGATTAAACTTCATGATAGCTGGTTCAGTAGGAGTAAGCTGGGTGTATCTTTGGTGGCCAGAGAGAAAGTTCTACTTCATGGTGAAATCTTGCAAACTCCTTTCTGTCTTAGGGAGAACAGGGAATTTGGATTTATTACCCAGCTGTATGAACAGAAACAAAACGGAAGAAAAGCCATAACGTCAAATCGTATTCAGAGCTCATTACAAAAATGAACTTGACTTGGACCTTCAGGGGTTCATTTGGTAGAGATGAGAGTTCTTGCAAATAACTTTTGTATTAAGAACATTTTTCTGGGGCCAGGGAAATGGCTCAGTGGAGTAAGCGCATCCCTGGCAAGTGCAAGGGCCTGAATTCAATCCCTGGTTCTGGAAAACAAACAAACAAACATGTTTCTTCCATACCATGTTTCATAATTTAAAAATAAAATCTATAAGTTCATGTTTTCTTTTTTTGGGAGGAGGATGGGGATGCAGGGTAATGATCAGGATAATACAATGTATGGTGATAAAATATTCTGTTCTATAAATGTGAAAGAATCATAGAATCCTTAAGGAGCAAAAACAAGGAATTTATTTTTAGTTAAATGTTTTACTAAGGTCATTGTACCACTTAAAAATTTCAATTATATTGTTTTTTGTTTGTTTGTTTGTTTTTTGATAGAACCAGGGGTTGAACTCAGGTCCTTGCACTTGCCAGTGAAGTGTTTATTCCACTGGGCCATCTCCCAAGTTCCTGTATTGTTTTTAAATTTGGAGTAGAAGAAATTTCCTTTGCTTACAGTAGAATTGTTTTACTTTGCCACTTCTAGCTGTCACTCTTATTTCTAATACATATAGTGCATGGAACGTATCTGACAATCATATATATATATATATATATATTATATATATATATTAAGTATGGAAATTTGATATACTATATGTCAACAAGGGAAAATTATTATGAATTTTATTGCTTCACATATAATCCCAGTTTCTTCAATTTTTGAAAATGGATTTTATGCACAATTTAAATTATGGGATGTACATTAAATTACAAATTTTCTCATTTAACATTATTGTATGTATTAGTTAATTTTTGTAAAAAATGTACTGGATTACAACTCAACCAAATTATTTTTATTGTCAAATTTGTCAAATTTTTAATTTTTCAAAGAATTTTCTTGACTGTAGATTCTTTCATTCTACATTTCCTTTCTATTTCATGCAATTTGATGCCTATTTTTATCATGCTATCTTTCTTTTTAATTTAGGTTTAGATATATCTGGATTTCACCTAACTTTGGAAGTTAGACACATCTCCTATTCGATATTTCCTAGTAACTTTAAATTTTGTAATGTTCACTTTGGTTCTTGCTTATTAGGGTTTCACAAATTTGAACATCATATCTTTTATATATTAAAAATTTTCATTATGTTTTCTTCACTGAGTTGCGAATTATTTTAGTTACAGCAGGTGTTCTGTAATTAGGTTACAATAACATTTGTTGACAGTTTCTGTATGGTCCATCCAGCATGTGGCCAAATTTAATAAATATTTTGTGTGTCCTTCAAGTGAAATTGTAATCGCTGTTTAATGATCTATTCATGTTTATTGCACTAAGCTTGCTAATTAATTGTATTGCTCCAGTAATGCATTTACTGGTTTGTTTGTTTTGTCAGTATTACAATTACTAGACATCTGTTAACATCTCTGGTTAATATGACAATCTAGTTCTTTCTTTGGAATTCTGCCACAAGTTCCTTCACGTTTTAAAGCTATGTTATTAGGAACACATAGATTTCAAACTGTTTTATTTTCTTTGTGCACTAAAATATCTTCCATTTTTATGGATGGTTTTAGTAAAAATCATGCACATGGATATTTAAAGTTCTATCTGCCCAGTTTCTTTTGTAACTAGGAATATTAACATTAACACATTGTAATAACTGCTGGAGTTGAGTCTAACCGCACTACCAAATTTTGTAGTATTTCTTTTCTTAGCTAATTTTGTATTATTATGTTTTACATCCATTTTTAGGGTTGTATGTCAGAAATTTGTCACTATTTCTATTATTTTGTTATTTTGGAAATTGTATAATAGTTTCTTAATCTAAGTCAAAGTTCAAAGAATACATTTGCATGCTTTCAGTATCACCAAATGCATCTGAAACACTGAATGTTTTCCTCAAATTAGCATTATTTCTTTGGCTATTTATTTCATTTCTAAAGAAAAACAATCAGGATTTTAGTTTTAATTAATATAGTTGACATATGTTTAGGTTTATGTAAAGTTTTATCATCTTAGTTATTTTTCAGTTTTACATCTCAGAACTCCAATTTATCTTTCATTTCCTTCTAACAAAGTTAATTATTTTGTAGTCTGTTTCCTGAGGGGGAAAAATGTCTTTCAATTTTTATTTACCTAAAAAATAACATTGAAAGATATTTTTGCTTTGTTTAGGTTTCTTGGTTGACAGTTACTTTCTGTCAGCACTTTAAAAATATTACTGCTACCTCTGAGTTCTTCAAACTAGCTGACAGCTTGATTTCCATATTTTATATAATTTCTTTCTTTGTGCTACTTTCTCGGTATTTTTCTCAGATCTGTTTTTCAGATGTTTGCTTCTCTTAAAGCCACTTTTTGATGTTCTTTAATATTATACAGTGTTTGACTTTATATTTTTTTATTCTAAAGTAGACATAGACAAGTTTCAAATCTGGTTGAACATTATTTGAATTCTTCTAAGTAATTCAGTTTTGTTTTTCATTTTTGTTTCTTTAAATAATTATCTGTTCTTTAAGAATTAAAAACTCTCCAGGCTTGTTGGTATATGTATGTAATTCCAGTGCTCGGGAAGCTAAGGCAGGAGGATTACTGTGAATCTGAGTCTAATGTGGGCTTCATAGTGAGACCATGTGTCAAAATTGACAACTATTGTTTTGAAAATCTATAACATATATTTTATTGTATGTTACCCTCTTTCTGTCATTGTTTCTTACTTTTGTTCTTGCTATTGTCTTTTACTTTTCAAAATGAAATGATAAAATTAAATTTAATAAAAACAACCAAAAGCAGACATATAAATCTGATAAATGTGTTATCTGACATTTTGAGAAATTAAAAGTAAACAGACAGAGGCAAAATACTAAGCCAGTATAACACAGCAGATCAGAGGTAGGTACCTCTGCTTCCACGTGAGCATCTGGCCTTTTGTGAGCTGTGCACCCTTTCTGCAGCACCCACTGAAACCTCTGCAGTTCAGAATCTGTTACAAGCTGTGATGTGCCCACTGAGAACTAGCTTCCATTAGAACAGAACTTTGTAATTCCACTGATAGCCACTGGGGTCATTGTTTACCTAGTTCCCTTCCTCTTTAATGAATTTACTTGTGTTCTTTTAGAAGAACTACTTTATGTTTATTTAAAAATTATTGAGCCCTTTTCTTAGTACACAAGTTGTTGTCCTGCCTATACTGTCTCTAAGTTCTTGAGAACAGCCATTAGTAACTTCCTGTTGTGATTTTTTTTTTTTTAATAGATCTCCTTATGTAGTTCTGGCTGGTCTTGAACTTATAGCCTGGGCTCAAACTCACAGTGATCTTCTTGCCCCAGCCTCCCCACAGTCGGGATGATGTGCAGGTACCATTACACCTACCTTTATGGTTTCTACCTTGAAAATTTGTTTGAAATCTGTAAAGTCTCAGAGCACACAAATTTGCATTTCTCAAACAGCCCAGTGAAATTGTGTTTCTTAATCACTGTGTGCCTCAGGATCTCTTAAGGCTCATAAAGGATTTTGTTGATCTGATTGGGTTTTCACCGGTTTTTGCCTGTTGTACTTGTGGTTCCTTGTTTTAACCCTCTGAATTTATGTTTTCGATGTATGAAATTCTTTGAGGAATATTGTTTCTTTTTGCAGATGCCTAAGGGTATAATTGGTTTAGTATTTCTTTAAAATGAACTGTTTATTTGACATTGTTTTAGTTCAAAGGTTATGTGTAAATTCAAGCTGCAAACCCTTATAAAATCAGATTGTCGGAATTCTAAAGAACAGTTTTTCTTTCTCCTTTTCCTCTTCGTGAATTTTCTAACTACAGATGAGCAAAGAAAAGAGCTATTTCTAGTTCCCTCAGTGATAAGTTACACCCATATTTTCTGTTATCCACCCTTTAGAGGATAAAGTTTAGGTTTTCTCACATTTGTGCTCTATGGAGCTTTTAGAACCAAACTCAGTCATAGAGCATTGAGAAATGTTCTCAAGATGAAAGTCAGCTTCAGGCCTTCGCTTAATTGTTTTGGTTCTTTGCTTCTTTCCTTTTTTTGTGGTACCAGGGATTAAACTTGGGACCTTGTACTTGCCAGGCTGGCACTTAAGCCACTGAGCTACATCCCTGGCCCTACTTGTGTGTGTGTATGTTTGATTCATTTAACTTTTGGCTATAGAGATTCTAATTATATGGTTTACACATCAGTTAATTTTCAAAGAATAATTTTTATATTTTTCACCAAAATTTTTGGGCATTTTTTTAGGAAGATGACTTGAAATACTGTATACAAGGTATATAGTTAGATACACTACCAGAAAGAAAAGGGAAAGACAAAAACTTCATGATGCATTTGAATTTATTTTTTTAACCAAGAGATTTAAACTAAAGAAACTGCTTCTATTTGGAAGCAACTATACTTATTTGTGGAAATAATTAAACTAAATATATAGTGATATGATGGAAAAGGCAATGGATTCTTTAGCTAAAATAAAATTGAGATCCATAGGAATATGCTCATACAAAATAGTTCACTTTGTTCTTGTTGTTATTGTATTTATGTTTGTTGTTGCTGCTGCTATTGTTATTATAACCATAGAAAAAATGCAGAATGAGCCAGCAGCTTGAAACATTATCAATTAAATTTTCTCATTAGCTATATTTGGTTCCTTAATTGGCCTTTTTGACTGTGTAATTTCAAGTGATAATTATTTGTGGCACTAGCCCATTCCTATATCAATGTTATCTCTTAATTAATTCAAGAAATTGACTTAAATTTTTTCCCATCTTCAGACACAGAAGTAATTTGTGAGTTACCATTCCTTAGACAGCATAGTCAGCAGTACTTTGAAAAATGACAGTAAAAAAGCCCAGTCTTATGGATTTAAACCACAACAGCATTGGTAATAATCTTATAGCAGCCCTGCTAAGAAAAGGTTGTACATATTTGGTTGGAAGCTGAAAAACAGAGACTATAGATAATGAGAGAAATGCGAAAAAGCCGAAAAGATTAATTTATCTTCAAGAAAGAATTCTCCAGGCTGGAGAATGTTGCAAATGGTTAAAACCTTGGGCTTGTGTGAGATATTTTTGTTTCAACAGAAAGATAGCAAAGAGTGCTTGATACATCAGTAATTCCTGTTGAATTACTCAGGCAGACAGAAGGAAGGAAGGAATGCTTCAGGGCTCAGCAATTTTCTAAACCTGCATAGGATTTCTACTCCTCAAAGTCAGAGTGAACTATTAAGGAGAAAAAGTATAGCCACCCAGGAAGAAAAGGTCGGGCATAATAACTCAGTCACCAGAACTCTTGAGTCATAACTTTAAAATCTGTTCTTTATTTAAACTAAACTAAAATGAAACACCCCTCTAAGACCATCAGGTTCTCAATGTTTTTTTAGGGCCTACTCTGAGTAGCTTTTCAGGAAACCCAATACCACAAGGGACAGAACAGTTTGGATTCATGCTAAATTGGAAATAAGAAAACGCCTAGAAGTTTCCTCACAGAGATATCTTGAGGATATCTCTGTTTCCTGTTATACTTACTGAGGCAATGGAAGCAGCCTAGCTTGCCGTGGCCTACACCAAAATACACTTTGGAGTGTGTAAGTAGTTAGGAAGACTTCAGATATCCTTCTACAAAATAAAATAACAAATAAAAAATTATAGTGAAATTGTAATGTAAGTCCTAAACCTAATTCTAATATGTGTGAAGTTGATAGTCTAGATAAATTTTCTTCAAGCAGGAATACAATAATACTTGGGCTGGCCAAATAGCTCAGCAGATTAAAGCTCCTGCAAGCAGGAACAGGAGCTGGGGTTTGATCCCTGGGCCTGTGGTGCTGGCCCTGACCCCATGGCTAGCTGAGACTGCAATTGAGACTGGGCATGGCGGCAAGAGCCTGTAATCCCAGCTGTTGGGAGGCTGTAAACAGGTGGATCACTATGAGTCTGATCTGTAATAAGACCCTGAACATCCTGTAGACCCTTTCCTAAAATTAAAAAGAAAAGGAATACAATAGAACCTGAACATCAGGAGGAAAAGGTTTAGTAAAACACATACAAAAAATAATGTATTCTTATGTGAAAACAAAGTTAGAATTTATCAATATTAACACAGAAAATAATTTTATATGAAATAATGCAATACAAGCAGTGAAAATATTATTTTCTTAAATATAGAGTTTAGCAAGGATACTGTTAGCAAAAAAAAAAAAAACATTAAATCATCCTACATGTTTATCACAGCTACTCAGATTATTTAATTCTTATAATTCACTAAGAATTATAAGAAATTATAAGCATTATAAAAAGAAATAAATGCCATGTGTTGGTCCCCATATTGAAACATCATGAAAATTCCTCAATTCTCAACATATTAATTTATAAGTTGAATTGAATTTTAATCAGGGGGATTTTTCTTGATTCTTTCTTTGAATCTGAATATCATGATAATATCTAGCTGAGTTAGACCTAGCCTATAGTAGTCAAATATATTTTAAAAACTGTATACATTTTTAAATTAGATCTAAACATACACCTTGTCAGTGAGGTAGCTGTATGGAAAAAAATGACAAAAGAACATGGTTAGGAAAAAGAATGACAAGGATTATATACACACACCTATATATGCAGTCATATCTGTAACATACATTTCAAACAATATGTTACATATTACTTCAGCAGAAACAAAGAAATACAAGACAAAAATTTAAACAGATAACAGATAATTATTTTTATTGCCCAAATGCTGATAATTTTATAATGCATGCTCAATGATGAAATCCTACTTTTGCTAATTAAATAATAAATATTAAGAAATTATTATATTACTGTTAACCTGAAAACAAGATATTTTATGCATTGGTACTTAAGTTACAGGTTGCCAAGGTATTCTCAAAAGCCAGCTTGGCAAGAGGAAAAAGCTTCCGATGTATAACACTTCCTGGCTTTGAATAATCACTTTATTATTGGTAAGCTGTGAGACTAGTCAAGTTATTTAATCTTCTGTGTTCCTTCCTCTTATGTAAGATGATGAAAATGAGAATTGAGTTCACACAAGCAACACACTTAGACCAGTATCTAAGATCATCACTGATATGCTTTCTTTTATTGTTTTCTACAATGACTTGGCTTCTCTGATAAGCACTCTGATAGACCTTAAATTTTATGTTGCTTGTGTTTGCTTTTTTAATTACATACATTACTTCTCTTCCAGTAGGATGCTACCAATGTGATAAAATCTCACAACCACAAAAGCCTTCATCTTAAAACTATAATTTGCGGATTTCTAGAGCCATATTTAAATGGGTTAAGTAGTTCTTCTCTGTGAACAGGTTAACATTTATACAATGGTTCATTTCTTTGTCACCAGAGAGAAGATTACCTTTTTAATGACTCAGAGGAAGGTTGACACATGGCTTCGTATGAATATTTTCACTTATTTGAGTCTAATGGTTGGTGCCATCGGTAGTGTCCAGTGTAGGGGCAAAGAATGATCATATTGATATTACACATGGGAGAAATGGTGACTTCGGGATAAGGGACATTGTTAACAGTCTGGCTAATATGAGCAGATGTTCTAAGTAGATAAAATTTCATGAGTGATGCATATCTAATAAATATTGAAAGATGATGACTATAGCTTTAATGACATACTCTTCAATAGCTATTGAAAGAATGCAGGAATCTCTTTGGAGGCTTTAGGTCCTTGGAGGCCATTCTGAAGCCTGAGGAAGAGGTCAGACACACATCAGAGAGCAAGGAACTTTGGTCAATAGCAAGTTTTTTTTTTTAACTCATTTGAAATATAGGGCGTACACCTCAGGGTTTTTTTTTGTTGTTGTTGTTATTGTTGTTCAGTGAGTACAGGAGTGTGCTGGAGAAGAGGACCTACCTGATTCTTATTTTGTGTGCTGTGGGATTATAGAAAATGATCTAATTCTTCAAGGTTTTTGCAAGACACAAGGCTGCTACTTTAGGTTTGAAACAGGTTCCAAGTTTATAATTACAAATAGTTTTGTAGAGACCACATATGCTGAATTGTAGAAAATGATGCTGGCAAGAAACCTGATACAATCACTATGCCCAAATCTCTATAACTTTCATTTGATAACAGAGATAATAACATGAGACAAAGGAAATAACTTTAAAGCCTTAGACTTGTAGGTAATTAAGAGAGATACAGCTCCACTTTGGTCAGGAGTGCTTCAAACACAAAACTACAGTACTTCTACCAGAGGGATCTATGTTTACATAAAGCTGTATATTAGATTTAAAGGAGAACAAAGATTAAAGTGTAAAGAAGCATTTCACTGATAGTAATTTTATGTTTTAAAAACTCTTGTTTTAGTAGAAGTGGAAAGTCTCTGTATTTTTACATTTCAAGACATACATTTCCCTGTTACAAAGCACTGACCACGCTGGTCTCCCAAACTGCAAAGTTTAGTCTGGTTTCATTTAAAAATCTCATCCCCCTGACATCTCTGTCTTTAAGTATTTATTTTAGGAAATTTGTACTTACAATTTTTTTCTATGTCACCTAGTTTTCAAAGGATTTTTAAAAGAACGTTGTAGTTCTATTGTTCAGTTTTCCATTCTTCTGATGCAAAGCTTGACATCTTCAGTTTAGTGGTGGAGACAGGGTTTTTTTGGTTGCTGTTCTATTTTGTTTCCCTCTTTGCCCATGGTTTCAGGAGGCTGAATCCATGGTTGGCTGGTTCCAAAGCAGAAACGTCATGATAGAAGGACAGGGCAGAGCAAAGCTACCTAATTCATGGAGCCTAGGAAGCACAGCAGGGTACAGAGCCAGAAAGAAAGAGACCAGGGATCATGGACATATGACCCACCCAAATATGAGCTTCGACAACTTTCTAGGCTCTGCTCAATTCAGTCAACTTGATGTATCATCATTAATGGTTACACCAATTTTGTACTCAGAAATATCTTTGTAAAATACCCAGGGGGCACCCCGTTGAATTCTTACCTTTCAGTCTTTGTAGGAGAGTAGGAACCTAACCTTAGGGTGCACCTTATTCAAAGTTGTAAAACTATCTCTGCTTATGAAGATAGAAGAGTTTACTTCTAATCAAGTTAAACAAATTAACAAAACTAGACAGCCTAAAATTCCCCATCTTATCATTTGTTTCAGCACAAATGAGATCATAAGGAGTACTCTATTGAAAAAATCCTTCAATAAAATCCTTCCTATTCACTTTTTAAATTTTTTGGTGGTAGGAATTGAACTCAGAACCTTGTGCTTGCCAGGCAGGTGATTGTATTACTAAGATACAACCCCAAACTAATCCTTTCTACTTTTATATTTTCCATTCCAACTTGCGTTTTCCAGTGACATGCCACCTCTTATTCTACAAAATGACCTAAGTTTTACATAAATTATTAAACCTATATCTTTTTATCTTAACATGATTTTTAAAATAAATAGTCATTACCACTTATATTATTTCTTTGGTTCTCTATCATTCATTTACATTTTGCTTTTTATAAAAATTCTTTAAACCCCACTGGGGCTGCTAATTTCAAATGCTAAATAAAATATTTGCAAAATTTTACATTTGAGAAACCACTGTCAAATTAGCAAATTCCTTAACAGATTATTTTATCCTCTGCTTTATTGTCCTTTGTTATCCATATATACAATGTAAGGCCTTACAAGGCTTTAATTTTCCTCTCTGACTGTGATGTGAAGAAGAGCAATATGAAATTAGTGGGCCAACATCCTGAAAGATTAGTGCAACAACTACTCTATACACATAATTAGAACTAATTGAATTAGTACCACTCCTAGCAGAGAAGTAAAATCAATATTATAATTAAAACTACTTTTCTGTATAATTGGATTTTCAAACGAAACCTAAAAAAGGGAGGAGTAAGAAGCGATTCTTATGTGTAGATGTAATTAATATTTGTATTAAGTTTTTATCTTTAAAATAATTCTGCAGGAATGTGTGGCAATATCCTCAACTTCATTAGCCCGAGCTGATTGCAGAATTTCTGGCTCTAATCTTTAAAGAAAACATTGTTATACTGAAAGCCTGTCTTCTTGTTGCCACTGAGCTGTCTGGCCAACTGGCTTACTTTGTACTTCAAATATTTCATTTAGAAGAAGCTTTAGGGTTCATCGACTATTTTGGTGAATCTGTTGGTTTCACTCAGGAAACATTTTGCTCTGGATCAGGGGATATCAAACTAAACAGGACTGTGCAGTTGATGTCCTATTTTCTTCCCTAAGATTAACTAACTTTCTTTCTAATATTTTGTGCCACAATCCCACAGACAGATGGACTTCCCTTTTATATAGTGATTGTGGAAGAGGGTCACACTTATTCAAAAATAGTGACTCGGTTCAAACCGTCTCACGTGGCTCTTTACTCAGAATTTAGCGAACTCAGAAGTTAAATAAACTGACGTGCACAGAGTTGATTTCTTATGTCAGAAGAGGGCTAGGATCTGGGTGAGGAGATAAGAGGTTACACGGACAAGATGCCCTCTCCAAAAGTTCTTCACAGAAATAGTTGTTCATTGTATGCACAAAAAAGTAAGAAACAAACCCAGACAGTGTAGGTTGTATACAAAATGTTTGTCACAGATCTGTTAACCTACAAATGTTATAACAGAAGAATCGTCCTGAAATAGTTCAATACACACACACACACACACACACACACACACACACACAGGCATATGTATGCACACAAGAGTCTAATGTTTCCTAGACACCATCTCTCTAGGCCTTAAGTTTCTCATTTGCTATATGAAAATATTAGGGGTCAGGGAGATGGCTCAGTGGAATAAGTGATTCCCTGGCAAGCACTAAGGGCTGAGTTCAGTCCCCAGTTTCACACACACAAAAAATATTAAATTAGATTAACATGCCCCTTCCAATTTTAATATTTAATGTAGGCAGAAAAGGCAGATAATGCTTTAGATAATGAGCTCAAGAATGATTATAGGAAGTGTCACGGACAGAACAGGTAGACATTCATGTCAGGCAAGAGATAAAAAGAGACAAAGTATGAGCAAAGGAAAACTTATCACAATGTTTGCTCTTTGTGGTGTCCTCAGCCCTGGTCTTGGAGCCTGACACACACCAAACCGTGCGTAAAGAACAAGGACCTGCACTGAGGGATGCTCCCCTTCCCTCGAAATGGAAAAGTTACCTTCTGTACACAATTAAAAACTCCTAAGAATAGCAACTAAACAACCAAAGAAACAAGAGACATTTAGTATGCTTACCTTCTTTTTTTTTGAAACCGGGCATTGAACTCAGGTCCTTGCGACTGAGTAAGAGCTTGTGCGACTGAGCCATCTCCCCAGCCCCTGCCTATAGTTTTATAGGACTGTTCTTAGTGGGTTATAATGGATAAAACTAACAATTGGCTATCCTTTTCAAGTTTCTCTTTGTAGTCCATATACTAAAAAATTAGATTGAAATTCACAAGATTATATAATTAGCAAATGACAGCATCCAGTAAGAATATCTTGTATTTCCTCAGTGGGGCCAGTTTCTAGCAAACACTGATTCCCTAAAGTGCTCATGAATGTGACCCGTGCCATGTCCTTAGTTCTCCATTCCTTTCCACCCCACCCTTCTGCCAGGCCTGTGAGCTCTGTGTCTCTATAGAAGTTTTTTAGGTCTTCATCCTTCAGAACAAATTCTCACTTACAGGGGATAGATAGCTCAGTAGAATAAGCACTTGCCTGGCAAGTGCAAGGTCCTCAGTTCAATCCCCAGTACTGCAAAAATAAAATAAAATAAAAGTTAAAAAAAATCCTCTCTTACGATAGAGCTGTGTTCTGCAGCGCCGTGGATAGCTGACTCCACGGCCCGCCTCTTGAAGCTCTGGGGCTGCTTGTACCTTCTTTCTCCTCTGATTGTACCTTGGGTGTGTACTGAAAGTTATCTACAAGCTCAGTTGCCCATGCTGGAGGAAGCAGCACTTTGTTTTAATTTCCTCCGAGCTTGCTAAAGTTCTAAGGCCTAAAATAAAACACACTCCGCAAGGACATCTTTCTTGCATATCACTTCTTGGCAACAGAAAAATTGTTTCTCTATAGTTTTCTCTTTGAATTTTATGTTGGATCCCTTTTTAACTTGGAGACCATTCTCTTTTGAGTAATATTTTTTCAATGTGTCACACCTTGAGATTTATTGCACTAATACATCATCAGAATGGCAGCTGGCCCTGGTGATGTAGAGCTTAATACATCATCAAAGCGATTTCTCATTCAGGTTACATATTACAGAAGGGTGCTAGTGCTTGTGTTGTTTTAATATATATATATATATATATATATATATATATATATATATATATTTGTGCTTACAAAAAATAATATCAGATTTCAGAGAATATATAAATTTCTTTGAGCTGTACCAAATCCAGATGGCCACTGAAATTAGCATTAGTTTCCAAGAAGAGTCCTGATGCTCCTCTGTTTGGCTACAAATACCTTTTTAAATGTTTTTCTTTTTTAATATAATGGAGAATTTGTTCCCTTACTAAAGAATCATAAAGTACAAAAGTGCCTACAACAAAGAATTCCTCTTCTTCTCTGACAGCTATTTTTACCACTCTATGGAGGAGAAACATCATTTTTAAGGGTTTTTGATCCATTTTGATTTTATTAAGTAACTGTATTGAGAAACAAATAGCCATGAGACAGTTTCAAAACTGGTTAGTGGGACAGTTTCAATAATTAATACATTCCATAGTCATTATTCATAGTACAAGATGCAGACATTATATCCTGTCCACAAACACTATTAGAACAAATCTCTCTTCTCACTGAACTAAGATAAAGTAGCTGTATATCAATCCTATTTTGAATATACAGAATAGTTGTTCATTTGTATCCCATTTTTTTGTTTAGTTTTGTCACAGAAGAGTTTTCCACTGTTATTTAAATATTGTAAGTGAGTGAATTCAGCAAAATATTCCAATATAGTCCAGTAGTCCATAATAGTAGTGGGTTATCTGTAGGACTGGCAATGTCAGAAGTTGTTGACTGAGCCTTTTCCAGCTCAGCATATTAATTTGGTTTTACTTTTTATACCTCGTTTTAAATATTTTTCTGCTGGATTATTAAGACCAAGATAAAACAAGACCTGTATAACAAGAAATGTAACTAATCATTTTAGAAATAGTACAAAAAGGAAATCTATGCATATATAATTTTCCCCTTTAAACATAATGGAGACTTGCTCATTTTTCCCATTTAATAGTATAAAATTGAAAATTTCCATATACATTGTTATCTTATTCTTTCTGGTGACAATATACTATTCTATTTCAGGATGTTTAATTCTATTTAAAGGATACTTAAATATTACTTGGTTCTAGTGTTTGCCTCTAATGAGCATTCTTATAAAATTCACACACACACACACACACACACACACACACACAAATATGGGCATGATGATAAATCTCTTGTGCATACAAATTTTTATAATTATTATTACAAGTAACCAGTAATAGTGTGAACTATTTACACTCCTCCCATAAGGTGCAAGAGTTTGCCTTGGTATATAATTAAATATCTTTACCTCAGTGTTATAATGAAAAGTAATAATCACAAATAATCCACCTGAATTTTATTCTGGCTTTGAAATTTCTACTCCTTTTCCTGTTTCCTTGATTGTTTTTGTCTAACATCAGTGCCATGTATTTATAATGCTTTTGTATCTAGTGAGTTGTTCTTTTCATGTAAATATGAAACTACCTTGTACAAGGATAAGAACTATCTGTCTTAATTTGGGCCAGTTTTTAACTTATAAATTTTGTAGAAAAGTTGACTAATTTATAATCATTTTTCTAAGATGTGGCTATATTTAAGTCCACTCTTGAATTCTCAGAAGCTTTTAGAAATGTTTAAATGTGAATCATACATGTTTAAAGTTTATTAATTGGATGTAAACCTTTACACTTACAATTTTCATGGTATGAAAGAAATTACAAGTGAATCTAGAGTAGCGTGAAAAGATTCACTTCTTCAGAAGCACAGTATTTTACTGTGCTTCCACTTCTGCTCTAAGCAAGTCACCTCTGTCAACCCTTCTACTGCTTTCTGAGTTGAATCACTCTATAGGATCTGTGACATAGTCATCAGTTTCCTCCCTTAGCCTTGGCCGAGTCACTTCCTTTAATGGTTACCTCTAAACAGAAGTCTGCAGTGTCTATTTTAAATCTGTGTAAAAGAGTAACTAATTTTTGATAAAAATTAACAACTTTTTTTCCTTTCTTTAACATCTGTGGTCTACCCAATTTATGAGTGTGAGACTGCTCAGATATTTAGCAAGAAGAACATGTTTTGGTGAATTTCTTTTTAAAAAATATTTATCTATTTGTTTGTTTGTTTATTTATTTATTTGGCCCAGGGTCTTGCTATGCAGCTCAGACTTGTAGTGGTCCTCCTGTCTCAGCCTTCCCAGCACCAGGATTACAGGTGTGTGCCATCATGACTGGCTTCAGAGACTGCACTGTGGGCCCAGGGTCGTGGGGCCAGCGGCATGTGATACTGGGATGGAATCCACATCCTTGTGCTTTCCTGACAAAGGAACAATTGCTATTGGCTTCTGTAACCTGCTTGCAGAAATATGTTATTCTGTCAGAAAAATCCCCCCGCGCCGAGCCAATCAATGTAAAGGTCAACCCCTATTAACCAATGCAATGAGCTTCTGTAGTTCGCTTGCCTCCCCCTAATTTTGTGGTTTTTGCCTTTATAAACCTGCCTGTAAGGACAGCTCGGGACTCCGCAACCGCCTTAGGTGCGGGGTCCCACGCGTGGTTCAATAAACTTTTGAGCTCTCACCCTCATCTCTTGGTGTCTCCCTGCCCGCGGAGATCTGGGTCAGCGCAGACCCAACATTTGTAGTCCTCATTTTTAAGTAATTTTTATTAAAGATTTATTTAACAGTCAGTGGTTTACAGAGCCACTCTATTTGAACCCTTTTGGCTGTGAGGTAGAATGAATTTAATATTAAAAGTTTCAAAGGAGCTGGCAAGATAGCTCAGCAGCTTAAGTGCCTGCTGGCAAGTGCAAAGACCCTGGTTCGATTCCCCATGTTGCATGTCATGCTGGCAAGGAACACCAGGATTACCATGCTAATCTGAAAACCAAGTGCAGTAGCACATGCTTGTAATCCCAGTGTTGAGGAGGCTGAGGCAGGAGGATCACTATGAGTCTGAGCTGCATAGGGAAACCTTATATGAAGTGATATACAAAAGATTAAAAAGTATTAAAAGTTAGGGTCAGTGAGACAGGCTAAGTGCCTGCTTAGGCAAGCACAGAGACCAGTGCTCAGTCCTGCATGCCGTAGCAGCTCTGCCCCTGGGAGGGCTGAGCTGGTGACTGAGTTCGAGAGTGGTGGTGCACACCTGAAATCTCAACCCTGGGGAGACTAAAAACAGGAGAGTCCCTATGAATTCAGGCTTTAAGGTGAGACCCTGAGAAAAAAAATTGCCAACTAGATATTACTTTTGAAAATAAATATTTTGAAAGGTAAAATTAATTGGTGTTTTAAGATCCTAAGATTTATTTCCTCATGATATAATCAAGAATTCCTAAAAAGTAGGATATATTAGAGCATAGTGACCACCTCTTTCTGCCTTTGCTTGTTTTATAAGTTCACACAATTTTGGTCAAGATGGAGTACCATAGAAAAAAGATGGTTAACCAATGGAGCTCTGGGGTTCATACTCCAGTATCAACACTTAATACCTTTGCTAAATTACTTAATCCTAATTAGTATCAATGTTCTTACATAATCTTTACCAAGTTCCTAAAATTTTTTGGAGAATTAGATGAAGAATTATCTCAGTAATAAATAAGATTTTGAAACTCAGTTAAGTAGTTAATACATTTTAAAGTTATGTTTGTACTTTGGAAATCAATAATTAGCCAGGTATAAAGAAGAAATTGAAAAGAAGACTTCAATTTGAATTTAGTTAACAAAATATTACAAGGCAATAACACACAGAGAACAAAATAGTATTTAATCAGATTTTACAGGCTGAGAAATGGAAGTTTTTCCTTAATACACCTGCCTGTACTGTTGATGCTTAATATAGTAGCGTGTATGGACAAATACAGAGTCAGACATTATATCTACTGGCTTTGGAAGGAACACTGGAATAGGGTTACCATATATTGTGACCTTTCTCTTATACTGCATACTTCAATTATTTGTGAAAATAATAGATTCATTAGGTAGCCTAGCTACTATTTGTTATGAAAAGATAAACATAAAGTAAAGCAGCACAAAGGAATTTTTTGTTCTTTTGAGGACAGGGTCTTGGCTGTAGCCAGGCTGGGCATGAACTTGTAATGACCTGCCTACCTCAGCCTCCCAAGAACCGGGTAACAGACATGCATCGCTGTGCCCAGCTTTAGCAATTCTTTACATGATTTTTGACTGAGAAAAACCAAACAATGTCATTAGAAATTATTCTCTGGTACTTCTCTGATTCACTGATCAAAGATTATTCATATCCAGGAATGCTAAAATTTATTTTAAATGTACAATTTTAATTCATAAATAGTTTGAATTCAGACACTGAAGTATTTATAAAATCTGGGCAAGCCAGATTGCTCAGTGAACTAAAGCACCTACTTAGGCAATGAGCAGTGATGAGGATTCGATCCCCAGCATGCCATGCTGGCCCTGTTCCCCCAGGACACTGTGACAGCAAATGAGATTGGGTGTGGTGGTGCACACCTGTAATCCCAGCACTTGAAAGGCTGAAAACGGGACGATCACTACGAGTCCGATATGTGCACTGAAACCCTACAGACCCTGTACTAAATACATAATAAAGAAATATTTGTAATATTTATAAAATCAGACAATTTGATAATAATGTATTTCCAATATTTAGCATAATTCAAGAGTAGCGCATTTAATTTTAAGAAAAATATTGAAAATACTAATTTTCTATATGTTTACTGAATGAGAAAATATTTCTAAATATTAATGCAAATAGAATTAGGTGGTCTTTTTGGAGGCAAAATTATTTTATTTTATCAATTTCATTTACTTTAACCATCCTTTTCTTTTTCCTACGTATAATGTTACAGCTTTTAAAAATGCTCTTACTGCAGGGATTTGCTCAGTCACAGAGCACTGGCTCAGCACTCATGAAGGACTGGGTTCTAATCTTAGTACACGAAGAAGAAATCCAAGATAGAAAGCACAAAATCAAAGTCTCCTGTTAATATCTGGCTAGGCATACGCATTGAGTTAGCAATCATTTAATTAACTGTGCTCATTCATCAGCTTGCCTTCCTAAAGCTGATTCATTTAAAAAGTTATGACAAATTATCTATGAGGGAGCATGATTGCTTACATTTTTCCATATGGAAAAGAGAAATTAACACCTCCCCCAAGGTCAGGCATCTAGCAGGTGCCATTGTCACAAAGCATGTGGCACGTTCTGTCTCACGGAGTGTGACAATCACCACCAAACTCTAGCACCTTAGAATACTGTGCTACATCAGATATGTTACAGAAAGTATTTTGAAGCATTTTAAGATGGCATACTATTATTGGAGATTTTTTATCTTTAAGAAGATTATTAGGACTTTTAAAAATTAAGATCACTAAAATATAGAACACAATATCCAAAGATTTATAAAAATTGTTTAAATTGCAAATCAATTTTGCTCAAGGCAACACTCACAAATGACATAAATCAGGCCCACATGTGTAAACATTGTATGTTCTCCCTAGTGTAAGAACCTGAAGGAATAAATAAAATCTGGAAGGCACAGTAAGTCTGGTAAAAGGGAAGGAAACTGAACATAAGGAATGGAGATGATGGAAAGGAGAGAAGATAGGAAAAAAAGGTAAAAAATCATGTAAGAGCATACACAGGAGAGCTAAGATGTGAATTTCTATCAGCTTTTTTGAAGGTAGCAGTTAATGCTTAAAATTTTTACTTTGATCATTTTGTATACCAGTATCAGTAATCTGAGCCACTACACTGAAGACAGCAATGTGCAATATAGTGAGCACTGTCAAACACGTTCCATCTTGCTTTTTTTTTTTTTTTGGCAGAGCCAGGGACTGAACTGAGGCCTTGAGCCTTCTTCCTGGCCCCATGTTTGTTTTTTTTTTTTTGTGTGTGTGTGCATCATTTCTAATATCTTTTCTTTCTTTCTTTTCTTTCTTTCTTCTTTCTTTCTTTCTTTTCTTTCTTTCTTTCTTTCTTTCTTTCTTTCTTTCTTTCTTTCTTTCTTTCTTTCTTTCTTTCTTCCTTTCTTTCTTTCTTTTTTTCTTTTTGTATTTAGGACAGGGTGTTCAGGGTCTCATCAGACTCATTGTGATCCTCCTGTTTACAGCCTCTCAAGGGCTGGGATTCTAGACACAAGCCACCACACCCAGTCTTAATCAGTGTCTCAGAGCACCCCGGGGGCAGGGCTGGCACAGCAGACCTGGGATTGAACTCCAGGACCCTGAGGCTCTTTAGTCTGCTGAGCTATTTGGCCATCTCTTTATCTATTATTTTAGCACTCTTTTTAAGATAAATTAAAAAACAAAAAGGACAAGGAAAAAGTTTCAAAGTTTATGGAAAGAGAGAGTTTATGTTTTATTTGATCAATCCTATATGCCTATAATTGGTAATCTGGGCAACAATTTTGAGGATATGTACTACAACCAGCATTGTTAATTTACCATTGTCTTACTGTGCTTTGTTTTTGTCTTTGTTCTTGCTATTTGTTTTTGTTTTTTTTCTTTAAAATAAAAAAGATAAGAAAGAGTTTAGTTTGTAAGTTTTAGTTTTATTCTTTTCTAAAAAAAATAGAAAGAATAAGGTGAATTGATTTTAATCACAATTGCTGTACATTCTAAATATGTTTTAAATGTCACCGCACACTGCTTACAACTTGGTAGCATCAAGTGAAGCCAGAATTATTAATGAGAGACCTTTGCCAACAAATGGTAAGTAAGGAGAGGAACAATACTGTTCCCTAATAACAAATGAATGTATATTGCTGGTGTTTCCTATACAATGACGAATGTCCTACACGCTCAGGAGAGATGAAAATAAGGTCTGCAGCAAGAAAAAGAACTCACTGTTAATTATATTTCAAAGACAAAAACAGATGAAAACAATATAGGGAGAGAATGTTGTTAAATTAGGGAGAAACAGGACAATCAGAAATTAAAAGAAAAATGGAGAAAGTACAAAGGAATAGAGAATAGCCAGTAAAAAAAAGTCTTCTAAGTTTTTAAAATTTTTTAATTTTTCTAAGTTTTCAATCAGTCCCAGCCAGCTGTCTGGTCTTTTGCTTCTGCCTTCTACAAAGACATTCCTAGTGTCATTGTTTGGTTTTCTTCCCCCCTATCTATAATATTTGACGTTAGAATTCCAAGCTAAATTTCTGACATGAACTTTTTAGTGTACTCTGGGGGTGAGTTGATATCAAAGTTAGAGATATTAGAATTTTAAAAAATTATTAGATAACTTCACTCTCAAGGGGAAACATCTTTTTACCCAGTGATTACTAAGATCTCAGTGTAATACGCTTTACTCAAGTGAACGCTACCAAAGCAAAAGTGTAGACTGCAAATGTGAAAAATGTAAACAAAATGCTGATTTGTAATCTGTAGTAATAACAAATGTAATTTTTTCAAAATGCTCCCGCTTTCTTCATTGATAAAATCCTATGTTTATCAGTGTAAATTCTAAACGACTATGTCCTCTTCCAAGTGCAGGTGCTGCCTGAGCCCGCCAGGACTCTGGCCAGCCTGGAGCCTCGGTAAGGGCACCGCGCATGCTGTCCTGTGTGGCCTCGTGTTGGCTGGCTGTCCTGCTCATCATCGCTCCTTGCAGGGCAATTCCCATTTCCCTTCTCCTCAGTACCTGAAAAGTCACTCATGCTGCAGCCTATGACAGCCACCGCCCCTTCTGTGTTGCGGTCAAACGGATTCTCTGTGCTTCCACAAATCGGGATTGGCTGCATTTATTCTCAATAGTATTTTTTTTTAAATTAAATATTGGTATATGTCTGCAATACATGAACTTTATGTTTATTCTGGGTTCTCTTAATCATTTTTGACCTCCTTTAAGATTTCCCTACCTTCATCTCCTCTACCCCTTTCCCTGGTCCATTTTCTTCCTCCAGAAATTCCTCCCTTATCTTAATATTGTTTCTGGTGTGCAGGAAAGAAGGAGATTTTTAAATTTCTGTGTCTGATTTATATAACATTATGAGCACAAATTGATCTATTTTCTTAGAAATTAACTCATCCTTCTTTATAGCTGAATAACATTCCCCAGTGTATAATGCACCTTCTTAGTCCCTACAAGAGTCACTTCCTGCCCTGAGCTGCCTTCGTGCCCCTGCCTTCCCAGGGCATCTCTCCTTCAGTCACACACATTGTGACAACTGTTCAGCTGATTTCTACCCCTGCCCTTTGGGATGGTTTGTGCCCTGTATCTATAGTGCCGGTCACCTAATTTTCCACATGGTGAATTTCTTCTCTTCCTTCAAAGTCTGCTTTAGAGTTCTTTACTAACCACAATTTAATTATATTACATTTCAAAATTTGGTTTTTGAGGCCTCCTTTCTTTTTCTTTTATCAAAAACACTTCACACCTTGGAGACTATGACATAGATTTACCAACTTTGTCTTTTCCACAGAATCTTTTGAGGGTATGAGTTCCTTTTGCCTCTCTCTCTCTCTCTCTCTCCCTCTCTCTTCTTCCTTTTTTTCAACATATCTTCAGTGCCTAGAAATGTACTTGGTCCATGGTAGACATTTGATATATACTTTTGTAGCTATTGAGAAAACAAGAAAGTGAATAAATGAATTGCATTTTTCAGAATTCTTATTGAAGCCTTTCTCTAAAACTGGAAATATAGAAATCTAAAATAATAAGTAGCACACAAGAAAAACAGTGGAGTACGGGGGTACCTGCCCACAATCTTAAACTACTCAGGAGGCTGAGGCAAGAGAATTCCACATATGAGGCAAATTTTGCAATTTTGTAAGATCTTGCTTGAAAAAATAGAAAGCACTTGGAAAAGTTGCTCAGTGGTAGATTGTTCTATTAGCATGGGAGAGGCCCTGGGTTCAGTGCTCAGAACTGGAGGGAAAGGAAGAAAATTAAGGATTACCTGGCACTCTGAACATAGGAGTCCAACTCAGAAAACGCATGGTACTATCCCAGTGATGGTTGTCTTTTGGAAAAGGAAGAGCTTTCTGAAGAGTTTTATCTTAAAGGATTCTACTTATGATGTCACTGAGATGTCAGTGATAGAGAGAAAATGCTACATTTTGAAGTAAGTTTACTAGACTCTTTTTGTTCAAAATTTGATTATCAGAGCCAAGTTATGAGTATTCCTGAGTTTTTGATCATAATCCTAATGTTCTAAACATATTAGCTGTATTCTTTAACTATTCTTCCTTTATTAATTATTCTGAGAAAATTCCTCAACCAGTTACAGTGGCCTATATATTTAAATTTCATTAATTTTTAATACTATGAATACTTTACCAAATATTTATGAAAATCTGTAGTGTGTAAATGACTCAACCATGCTTGACCATTATTTGAAATTCTGTGACTCATATGCAGGACTACTATATTTAGTTTATGCTTTATTAATTGAATGTAGCTTTTTACAGGGGAGGTAGTAGGTAAGGTTTACTTGGTCAAAATCCTGTGTTAATATAAATATGAGAAATTCAGTATTATTGTGAAGAAAGAATTGCATTTAGATTTGCTCAAACTAAAAGAACATTACAGAAATAAGCAACACAGTAAGACATGTAATATTTCTTAAATACTGGAAGGCAGAGTACTTTTTAACTTCTGTGGTAGTATTTACAAAAAATTAGTCACCTCCTGGCCTTGATGGAATATAGTAATCCAAAAGTCAGTATTTTTGAAGTTATTATGGTTATATGTCTATATGATTTTTCCAACCTAATTTTTACTTACTGCCTGTATAGCAATAAATGAATCCAAAATACATACAAGGAAAGTGTTTCTTTATAAGCAATGCATTGCAAAAATAAATAACATTAAATAAATCAAACTATTATGTTACTGAATTTTGGACAAATAGTTCTAAAAGAATTCAAATGTTGTACCAGTTTCTGTTACAAAAACTGAGAATAGTGTAGAAAGAAATGAGGATAGAGTGTTGGGTGCAAATACAACATGTACCTTAGCTGTGTTTCTGAAGAAATAAGCTTAGAAATATAGACGTGTAAGAGCTCTTCACTTACTTCCTCGTAGTTCAGAACTCATTCTTCTTTATTCACAAAGAGAAGCAGTCATATCTAATACTTGCTCAGGATCTTGATCTCTTGTCCTCAGGGGTGTTTTATGCCTCTGTGTGGACAGAAAGAGCCATCTGACAAGCTGAGCACGGGAGTTACCACAGTTTCGTGTGATCTTCCCTCGGCGCCGCACACCTCTCGCCAGGAGCTCTGGCACAACTTTCCACATCACATTGAGCTTCACTGTCATTTAATTTGGAGCAGTCCTCATACCAAATAGAAGAAGAAACTGCCAGAATTCCAGAATCAAATTGTCCTGCTGTCCATCACTTCTCCTGCTTAACTACTTGGGAAGACCTCCACCATGACCTTTCCACATCTGTACATTGAAGTTCCTCTTCATAAATTCTAGACAGTAGACCTCTGTCTGATTGCTTATTAGTTAGGACTTTTTCAAAGTTTGTGGGTTGTCTTTTCACTCTGTTGACGATTTCTTTTGACATGCAGAAGCTCTTTAAGAAGAGTTGATCCCATTTGTTGATTCTTTCAAGAGCTTCCCGTGTGAATATATGTTTGTTCATGAACTCTTTACCTACCCCTATGTCTTCAAGAGTTCCTCCTACTTTCTCTTCCAGGAGATCGAGTGTTTCTGTTTTAACGTTTAGATCTTTAATCAATTTTGACTTTAACTTAGTGCATGGTGATAGAGCTGGGTCAAGTTTTAGTTTTCGGAATGTAGAAAGCCATGTTTTCCAGCACCATT
>PVKA01012766.1:0-40860 GCA_004027165.1 Ctenomys sociabilis
ACATCACCCGAGGACTGCCCTTAACTTCCACAAGAGAATCACACAGCCAGTAGCTGGTCCTCTTTAGAAGACAGACTCAAGGGCTGACGGTCAAGGGCCTTGGCTGATGACAGCCAGCTCACAGCTAAACAGCTCTGTGGAGAGAGGATGTGCATGAGGCCAGGAAGCCTTTCTTACGTTTGGTGGTCTCCAAGTGGCCTCTGCACGATGGACTTCAGCAGGGGCTCAGGCCGGATGGCCACCTTTGGGGAGGTCTTGGGGCTGGAGTCGGACTCCCCACTCTCCTCATCTCCCATGGCTTTGATGTAGCTGCCGCTTCGCATCCTCCGGCAGGGGATCTCCTCCTCCTTGCCGCTGGGGGGATACCCACCCCACTCGTCCTGCGGCACCTAGGAGAGAGCATACGGCAGCACTTGGTACCAGCAGCGCTGGGCGGCTCATTCTCTGCCCCCGGCGGGGGCCTCCTCTCTGGGGCTGCCTATCAGCTATACAGCGGTGGTTCTCAGCACCACCTTTCAGATCCTAAGAGGACAAGAATGTGAAAATAGTGGTCTTCTTCCAATTAAAAAAGTAACAGAGTAGCATTACAGAAAAAGTAAAAAACTAATATGAAAGAAGGAAGGGAAAAATTCCTGTTGTTCAGCAGCTGGGAAAAAACACCAATAACATTCAGCTTTACTCCTGGCATACATAAAAGGAAACTACAACTTGAGAAACTGGACCTAGAGAAAGGAATGGAGAACAGCAAGAGAAGGAAAGGCCCACGTCACTGTGAAACATCTCCTTGGGTGCCCCCAGCAGAGAAGTGGAGGTTTAGTTCAGAGGCGCTTTGCTCCACCTAGGACTACTGCATGCGCTTGCAGTACAGTCTGTACACCCAGTCCCAGTCCTCCGGCAAGGGATAGACAAGGGTCTGTGCCCACCCGTGCAGTCCCGTGGGTGACTCCTGCCAACTTTCATGCGGTAGACCTGGCTCAGGGGCAGGCTTGGCCACCAGGGCCCAGGCAGGGCAGCACTCTGCATCTGACCTACATATGCACAACTGGAGATCCTCTCTGACCACACGCAGACCCGGGGAGGAAGACAGGCCGCTTCCAGGGTGGTCCAGTCAGGGCAGCTCCAGGCCCGCTTTCTCCCCCCAAGGCTTTGTAGCTCTGAACAGGTGACTCTAAAGGCCAAGCTGAAGGAAGCCAAATCTGACAGTCTGCAGCTGTGCAGGGCAGGACCTCCAGATGGTCCCCGTCCCTACATCACATGAGGCCCATGGCCCAGGACTCTGCATTCCTTGCTGGACAGGAGACTGTCCCAGCATGCTTCTGGGGGAAGAGATACTGATGACATTCCATGGAGAAGTTTTCAGCAGTGGTGCTCTTCCACTGTGAAGATTCAGGGCCATGGGCCTGTGCTTTATAGTGCACCAACCAGGTGCCTGGTAGCTCCTGCCCTGACACTGCCAGGAGCACCCAGTGCTGCCTGCCCAGGATCCAGGTGGCTGCAGGCAAGTGGCCTTCTGCTGCGGGCTTCTGCTTTCCCTTAAGTACCACCGTCCACGTGACAACCAGGAAGGGTCTGGGGCCAGGAAGTGTGTGTCATCACACTGCAGCAGGCCAGATCGCACACCTATAGGCAGGACCCCTGCCGGGAGGGAGGTGGGTTGCTTCTGCAGCATCCAGCTTCCAGGTTTGGAAGCAGCTGTCCCTGGGGTGGGCTTGGGTATCCTGAAGCTCCTCTGGACCACGGCGTTGTGGCACCGCCAGATGCTAACAAGCCAGGAGCAGTGGGCTCAGCAGGTCAGGGAGTAGAGTCTTCCATGCTGCAGGCCTATCCTGCATCTGCCGTCAGTGAGAGTGGGCCAGGGCTCTGTGGTCCCTCGCGACCTGCATCTCTGGCATCTTCAGGCCACACTCAGTGCCAGTCTCTGGGCAGATGCAAAATGCAGAGCACATCAGAAAGCAGCAGGAGGCACTAACATCCTGAGCGAGCAGAGCAGCTCAGAATGTCTGGCGGAGCCCTTGATGCTGCAGGCAGAATGACACGAAGGCCTAGCGACACACCGAACGTCCCATCAGCAAGAAGCCAGCAATTGAGAAAATGGGCATCGATTTGCCAGGGAGAGTCTGAGTTTTAGGGGAGGCAGCAGTTCCTGACACCACGTATGGCTGAGCACTGCAGAAACCACTGATGACAAGTGAAGAGTGGATTTCTCCAGGCACCTGACAACTCCTATCTGTCTTCTCACCAAAGTCAGTTTGCAGTCATCACACACTCAGAGCCAGGGGAGAAGAGTGCAGCAAGCAGGCATTTTGGGGCCACCTCGGCCAGACCACAGGAGGGAGGAGGCATCAGATCTTCACAGTGCTTAGTGGACTGCTCTCCCTTGCAAAGCTTAGCTTCCCAGGATGCATCTGGGGGCAGGAAAGCCAGTCCCTGGTGTCAGCGAATCACTTGGAAGGGTGGAGAAGGAAAGAATCTTATTTTAGGGGTGGCTTCAAATATTATAATCCTATTATTTAGGCATCAACAATAGCATCATAGAAGAATGCATCTTAGCAGTGGATGGTTCATTAAGGGGGTCTGTTTCAGCTGTTCTCACTGAATGCCACAGGCCAGCCAGTGTCGAAGGAATGGGCTCGGCTTGCTAAAGAGCAAGGCCCAGCATGAGTTTGGCATCTGATAAGGAGCTCCTGTTGCATCCACCACCAGGAGCCGCAGAGCCGGAGGTCAGCTCTGGTCCCTTGCTTCTTCTAGAGCCATGAATGTGAACAGAGGCCCGGGTTCCTGACCTCATCTAAAACTGATCTAAAACCAGTCTCCTCCCCAGCCCTGCTCCAAACCCAGCTTCCAGCTCAGCAGCTTCTGGAGCCATACCCAGGTCCTCAGCCCAACCCTTTAAGGCTAGGGGATGCGGATATCAGAAACAGAGCTGGAGGCATGGGCGGGGGCAGCAGGGGGTGCCTTGCACTCTGCAGTTGTTTTTCTATTTATATTTTAAATATTCTCTGATGGGTTAAAATCATAGCTCTTAATCACACTACATTCCAGCAGAGAAGACCAGATACAGTGAGCTGAAGTCGGTGTGCTGAGGGCAGGGGAACCCGGTGCAGGCGGCACAGGGTGGTGCGGCTGCCACAGAGCTGGTGTCCAGGCCTGGGCAGCTTCCCCATGCGTTTGGCGGGAGAGACTGGCACGTGGGCCCTTCCCTGAAGACATACCAGGAAGGGGACACATGCCACTGGGGAGAGATCTACACTGGCAGGCAGGGAGAGTCCTTTGTTTTGTAGATCAGAAACAAGTTTCCATAAAGAACAAGATGAAGACTTTCTTTCAGCAGCCTGCAAATTAACACATGAGACCAGCTTGTATGTTTCTGTTTTCTACTTAAAGGAACCAATCTCATAGCCTTTCAAAGAAAAAATTCAACACAGAAAGAGTGTAAACTAGAGCCAGTTTCTTAGTAAGAATTCAAGCACTAAGTACTGATTCCAGAGCATATGTCCCAAGTTTATCAGAAATAGAAGAGCAGTGGGGAGCCAGCAGGCCCTGGTGTGTTAGCCCTGGAACTGACAGCGGAGGGCGCAGGACTGCGCTGCAGCTCCCGGGGACGAGTGCCCGGTGGCTGCCAGCCCCAGGACTCCTCCCACCAGTGGGTGGCACCCGTAGGCTCCCAAGGGCGCATTCTCCTAAGGTGGATGGCAAGGCACACGGTGACACATCCCGCAAGGCGACTCCACTCTGCACATTCGAATGTCTTTGCTTTTTTCCACACAGCGAAAGGCTGAGGGGAGAGGCCGTGGCTCTGTCATAATATTGTCTTTCAGGCACCAAAACCAGGGAAGGGAAAGGTCTTCCAAAGCCATTTTCCTGCAGGAAACAGCTACCCTGCTCTTCCAATGGAGTGCCTGTGTCTTTGGATTTACAACTGAGCTCCTGGGCCAGGGCAGGGCGAGCAGCGCAGGGGGCCACAGCACAGTGCTGTAGCCCCCAATGGGCCTCCCCACAACCCCCAGGGAGCACTTCTGGCACCCAAGGGAGGCCCAGCGCATGTTCGCCTGACTCTGAAAATCAGTTTTCCCACCTACAACTTCCTGAGCCTTGGACCTAACTTTTTGTGAAACCAACGCTTCTGGTTTTGTGTTTTGCAGTTCTGATGAGCAATAGATCCCTTTCAGGAGCACAGCTACCCCGGAAATGGAGAAGAGAACGTGGTGTTGCCTCATGGGAACCAGCAGCTGCTGTACCAAGCTCCCAGGGCTGGCAGGGGCTCCTGCGGAATTAGGGTCCCGCCTGCCTACTTTGTAGCTTCTGATTCCAGCAATTCTGTGCGAGGTGTCGGAATCTTTACCTCTGAGCTCCCCTGCTGCTCAGCCCTGACACTTTCCACATCAAAATGCTTCAGTTCAGCTACTTTTCTTTCACTTCTGTTATACAGAGTTCTGACTATGCCAGGGTGGGTGTGTGAGAGAGAGGCTGTGGATGTCAGTAGGTTATATGGATTTCATCATAAAATAGTCACAGAGATATGAACTATTTGCTGCAAAGGGGCCATCTTAACTGTCCCCATGTGGAGAGGAAAGTGGTGGAAACTGCACAGCCACATTCCCAGCACGAGGGCCAAACAGCACATGGAAAAGCAGGAGGGGCATCCAGGACCTGGTAGGGGTCTCCCGGCCTCACTACAAGCCGTGGTGAGCCCTTGCCCCTGACAGGTGAGGTGGCTGTGTGAGATGAAGACAGAACGGGGGTCTGGGGAAGGAGGGGGAGAGGAGCAGGGAGGGGGAAGGGACAAATCGAGTGAGGGGGAGGGTAAAGGGCTGGAGGGGGGAGGAGAGGAAGAGGATAGGAGGGAGGAGAGAGGAAGGGAAGCTGCTGAAGAGCTGAGGCTGAGCCCCAGAAGCAGCACAGAGACGGGCCATGTGTCACAGCACTGTTTGACCCCAGATGCTCTGTGAGGACCTCTGTTCCCAGCCCAGGGATACATGAAGCCAAGCTGACCAGGTGGCCTGCACGGTTACTGAAGCTCCATGCCCCGGGCTCTGAGCAGCATACTCTCTGTTCACAGCCAGGCAGCTCCTGCCTTGGGGCCCCACACACTGCCTTTCAGCACCCCAGGACATACCTTGTATGACTGGCCTCGGTGCCCTGTCTGTTCCTTCAACCCTGTCTGCCACAGGGAAGGAGGCTGAGCAGCCCACAGACCTAGGAGCTCCAGGGCAGGAGCCCCCTTCTAGGGTGTGCGGAGCATGGGTGGCAGAGGACACGGCAGCGCTGTGGGACTGCGGAGCTGGGGCACACAGCAGGCCTCAGCCCGGCCAGCCTAAGCACACAGGCCTCCTTAGGGCTGTGACACACCTCCTGCCCCCCGGGTCTCACGGTGCACCTGGAGTGGCACAGGGCAGATGTGCTCCCTCACTGGGATCTCTGAGGTGGCATGAGATCAGGGGCCAGGGCCGTGGCAGGGGAGAGGCTGAGCCGTGCCTTCCTCAGGTCTTGACTGGAGCCAGTACTAAAGACCTAAGCAAACAGGCTTCTGAAGTGACCCCACCTGCACGTACAACACAGATGCCCATCCCACACCTCGGCGGCAGCTGCTGCGGCCTCTGCCCCTCACGCCCGCATAGCCACAGTGGAAGGCTGCCTGGCCACGCTGCCACAGTCCTCAACTTTTGGTGACAGCTGAGGAAGCCATGTGAGGTCACAGCAAGCACCTGAAGCTCACACCTTGTGAAACCCATGCAAGGGACACAGCTGTCCACATGAGGACCAGCCAGGACACTGAAGCTGGGACACAAAAGCTGGGCCTATAGTCAGGTCTCATGACCTGCCTGCGCCAGAGTTCACACAACTGCAGCAAGCTCAGCGAGACACTGAGCTCTGTGCCAGAGCATAGTAAGATCAGGAAAGCAGTTCAGGACCCAGCTGAGGAGTCCAGCAGAGAGAGGGATCATCAAAAGAGGCAACGAACCTCAGAGCTGAAGAACACAATCCATGGAATAAAAATACAGCTTGCAGTAGCCTAAAAAATGGAATAAAGCAGAATGAATCAAGCCTGAAAAGCTCCAGTGCACAGTTAGGCAAACAAACATTTGAACCATGGGTATTCCAGAAGGCGTCTAGGAGGAAAAGGCATAGAAACATTCAGTGAAGCCATAATGAAAATGTTCCCAATGTTGAGAAAGACGTGAACATCAGACCCAGGAGTCTCAAAGGACCCAAAGTAAATCTGACCAAACAGAGGCGATCATGCGGTGCTGCAGTCAGATGGTGCATGCCGCGAGACGCAGAGCAGGAAGGCACTGAGTCGCATCCAGGGAGGCCCCGTGAGACTCAGAGCGGGGTCTGTGCAGTGATCTTACAGGCCAGCGAGAACAGCAGGACACATTCCATGCCCGGAAGGAAAGAAGAAAACTCAAAACCAAAACCTGCCAGCCACAGCTTACACTACACGGCTGCTCTCACATGAGAAACCAAAAGTGTAAATAATTTAAAGAGCAACATAAAACATGGGAAATAGGGGAAACCTGCCAACCAACAACACTACACCCGGCTAAGCTAGTGTTCCAAAGAAAAGGAAGGCAGCACAAGCAACCCAGAGGGGACCGGCACCCTGCATGAGTGCTCATGTGGGCGTAGAAGGGATGCACGGCCATCATGGGAGCACGCTGAATTGCAGGACCCACGAGAAAGGAGGTGCAGAAAGAGTCACGGTGTTAATGCAGAGGGAACCCTGAGCCATCCCACAGACAGAGGGAAGGCTGTGGGGAACAGCCGAGACCAAACACCACAGCAGCATCTCACAGGTCAGTATGAGCTCGACTGCAAACATATTAAGTCCCCCAGTGTCATGGTTTCTGTCTAGGTGTCCCCCAAAAGCCTTATGCAGTCTTGGGAAAGCTTCTGGAGTTTGTGATTGATTACTGTGGGTGTGGGTCTGCACATGCCTTGGGGCAGGCAATTTGCATTACAGTGTAAGGTGGGAAGAGAAGCTGGATGCTTGAGCTGCTGCTGACTCTCCCTGTGCTCTTGCTCTTTGCTGCCGCTGTGAAAGGTTGTTCTCTTCCTTGTGCCTCTCTGCCCTGGAGCCCGCTGAGAATGGACTGAACCCTTCAGTAACTGTGAGCTAAATAAACCTTTCCTTCCTTCATTTTGGGTGTCAGGTATTTGTCCCAGCAAGGAGAGAAGAGTAACTAAGACACCTAGTTAAATGGTTTAGACTGACTGTATTTTTTTTTTTTAAAGAAAGAAACAAAGTCAAGAGCCAGTGGCAAGTGGCCTTCGATTATGAAGAAACGCAGCCTGAGGATGAAGGGAGGGACCACGATTTTTTTAAATTTATTTTTTATTTTATTGAACTACAAATGTCAATCAGACAGTTTCAAGACACCTTAACAAGACAGATTCGATAAATTAATACATTGCAAACTGTTTTCATACTGTTTTGGTATCGTACAAGGTGCATACATATTATATTTACAGATATTATTTTAGCAGATGTCTCTTATCAGTAAATTAAGAGTGTAGCTGCTTACTTATCTTATTTTTTATATCTGAATTATATCAAAAATTCAATAATTATTTTCCTATTGGATGACCATAGTACTAGAAGCTGACATAATATCCTGTCCAACCACCATTAGTGCAGATCTTGCCTCTCATAGAATTATGTAGAAGCACAGCGTTATCTATCCCAACTGTACCACACACACGGAAACCAGGCAGAAGCCAGAGCAGCCCTGCTCGCAGCAGCCCAACAGGAGGGGGAGCTGTCGGACCCACACGCACTTATGCGGGGGCCTGCTCGCTAACTGAGCAGGCGCTGCTCCACCTGCAGGAGCCGCGGAGGCCGCATCTCCCGCGCTCATCTGCGACGCCCACGCAGACAAGGCCAGAGGGGAGCCACGTCACTCCTCACTCGTCACTCGCTGTGCTCATCACAGGCTGAACAGGCCCGGAGAGTGTTCCGCCTGCCAGCTGCGTAACCCACCTCTCTCTCCAGCACGTGGAGTCTCCTCCAGGTAGCCTGGGTGTGCATCCACAAAACAAGGCTCAGGAAAGTTCTGAGAACTGAGATTATTATCCTGTATTGTGTCTTCGCTGACCATGATGTAATAAAACTAGAACTCAATAACAAAAGGCACTTCAGAAATTGTACAAATACATGGCAACCAAACAACAGGTCCCCAGTGAACAAAGATTCACAGGGAAAATTAAGATTTATGGAAACATATGAAAATGGAAATATGCCAAAGTGGAATAATGTAAAAGAATTATTAAGAATAATTGCATAGTAATAATCACCTTCATGAAATCGGAAGACTTTAAGTAAATAATCTGACAGTATAGCTTAAGAAACTAGGAAAGAAAAAACAAAACAAACCTAAAATTAGATGAAAATAAGTAAAAAAGATCCCAGCAGAAGTAAAACAAAGATTAAAAAAGTACATAAGATCAATGAAATGAGTTGGGATTTTAATATATGAAAAAGAATCAACAAAACCTTTTGCTATACTAAGGAAAAACGAGCAGACCCAAAAGGAGTGATTAAAAGGTCCATGGCCATGGTAGTGTGGCGTCAGGGACCATGGGTAACTCTGGGCCAGTGTGCAAAGGACCCAGCAGGAATGCATGGTGTTCTGCACACATCTCACCCTCCCGAATCAAGCCATCAGACACCGAAAATGGGAGAAGACAAGTAATGGTGACAAGCCTGAGCCAGCAGCAGAGTCTTCTGAGCAGAAGGCTCGGGAGCAGGCAGACAGCTGTGCTGCTGAATTTTACCAAACTTTCAAAGAGCTGTGGATTCTTCCCACACTATTCCAAAAGCAAGGAAGGAGGAGGAGGCACTCTTTGCAATTCATTCTGTGAAGTCAGAATACCTTGATAAAGACCAGATACGACACAACAAAACAGAAATCTGTAGACCTTCAGCATCACCGAAGAAACACGCACATTTGCACATGTAAGCAAATCAAATCCAACCACATATCACAGAACTCACACACTCTAGCCAAGGAAAATTCATCCCAGAGATGCAGGGATGGCTCAGTATATGCAAACCCAAACAAAATATACCATATAAAGAGAATTCAGTATAAAAGCCATAAATCATCTCAACAGGTGCAGAGAAAACGTTCAGTACAGTTCCACACTTACTTGTGGTAAGAACTTCCTTATCACCTATAGAAGGAACAACTCGGCAAGGTCTGTGCACGGCAGACTTACAGCACTGACACACCGAGGGGTCAGGCCAGAGCATTCCTCTAAGATCCGCAGCGGGCCAGAGATGTCTGCACTTACCCCTCCTGTTCAACACAGTGCAGAAAGTCTTAGAACAATCTGGACAAGACAAAGAAATAAAGGACATTCAAACAGAAAAGGAAGGAGTAATCATCCTTGTTTGTAAGCTGAGAGGATTTACATGTAGAAAAATCTAAAGGCTGTAAGAACTGATAAATTAATTCCATAAAGTTTCAGGGTGGAAAAAAAAACAACATGCAGAAATCAATAGCACTGCTATAGACCAACAAAAGCTTGTTATGGAATATAGGAAGCAATCTTATTCATAATTGCTATAAGAAAGCAAAGTATCTAGGAATAACTAACAAATTATGTGCATGAGCTTTAACATGAAAATTATAAATTATAAAAGAAGTTCATACACACACAAATTGCTTGTGGATTGGAAGAATTGCTATTGTTAAAATGAACATAGTACCCAAAGCAATTTACAGGTTTAACAAATACCCATTGCATTCTTCATGGAAACAAAATAACCCTAAAATTTTTCAGGAGCCACAAACTCCCCATACAGCCAAGAGCAATGCCAGCCAGAATCAACAACGATGCATGCATCACAGCATTTGACCTGAAGACACAAGCACTACAGGACTACAGTAATCAGGACAACACACTAGAGTCACAAAAATCAACACACGGACTAATGGAACAGAATTGAAAATCCAGAAATGAATTCACACATCTATAGCCAACTGACCTTTGGCCAAGGAGCCAGCACTGTACATGAGAGAGAGGAAAGCTTCTCCAGTACATGGCGATGGGGAACCTGGATATGCACATGAAGAGGACACTGGACCATGTCTTTCATCTTACAGAAAATTCAACTCAAAAAAATGTCAAGAACCAAATGTAATACTGGAAAAGTCTTAGAACAATCTGTACAAGACAAAGAAATAAAGGGCATTCAAACAGGAACCTACTAGAAGAAAACACCGGAAACGCACTGCAAGATGTCAATACTGGGAATGATGTTTTTGGAAAAGACATCAAAAGCATAGGCAATGAAAGCAGTAGCAATTACCTCGCATGAAGAAGCATCTGTGAAGCCACAGAGAGAAGGGACAACCCACGGAATGAGAGAAAGCCTTTAGAAGCTTCTTGAGGAGCCAGTATCCAGAACATATGAAGAACTGACAGAACTTGAATAAAAAGTGTGGCTTTAAAGATGGGTAAATGATCTGAACATAATTTCTCTAGTCACAAATACATATATGAAAAAATGCTCAATAACAGGATTCACCAGGTAAATGCCAATCAAAATCATGATGACAAGTCACTGCACCTAGCCAGAACAACTGCCACCGAGCACAGAATAAAGGGTGGCAAGGATTGTGAGGAGGGGGAACTGAAGGGGATGGATGGAAGCTGCCTCAGACGTTACAGAAAACAGCAGAAGTTCCCCCAAAAAACCTAAAAGGAGAGCTGCTTTGTACTCCAGAAGTCCCATTGCTGGGTGTTTATTCAGATGAAATAAACTCCTTGTGTCTAAGAGGCACCTGAACGCCCATGTTTATTGAGGCCCTACTGGCAATAGCTAGGACACTGAATCAACAGATGTGTCCCTTGAAGGGTGACTGGATGAACAAACACAATCTATACACAGGACGGAGCAGCATTCAGCTAGAAAAGGAAGCAAGCCCATCACCTGTGACCACGTGCCTGGAACTAGAGGGCATGGCATTAAGTGAAGTAAACCAGGCCCAGAAGGACACACGCCACTCGTCCTCTGACTCATTTGCAGAAGACGCAAAAGTGGTCTCAGGGAGAAAGAGCAGAACAATGAGTGCTAAGCCTTGGGAGGCTGGAGGGAGCAGACAGAGCAGGTGCCAAAGCGGAGCGAGCTGACGACGGAACTGGGCAATCCCTTCCGTACCAGGAGGAGCCAGACCGAGGAGATGAGTCCTGGGGCTCCACCATGGAGTAGTGAAAAGCAGAAGCCCCAACTGATCACGCACTGTGACCACCACACCGTCCACAGCTGCGCACAGACACTGGTGTCAGTTCAGCACAGACTGACACAGCCTCCTTGAGGGAGATGCAAAGGTCAGGCCCGCACGGTCAGAGGTCAGACCCTTCAGAGCCACCCTGAGGCAGTGCAGTTTTCAGTCCTGGGAGGTGTGGAAACAGTCAGAGATGAGTACTTGTTGGTAGCTTTTGGAGTGCATAGGCAGACATGATGAATGGGGAGCCGGTCACCACTGTGTAAGGGTGGGTGCTGGGCTCTGAGCTGTAGCACCCAACCTAACCTGTTGATCGAATACCACTGGGGGAGGTGGAGTTCTAAGCATGTTTTTTGTGCCTGCGTGGAGGCTACATGAGCTTTGTGACTGAGTACCCACACAGCGCCCTGAAGGTAGGGGTGAGGCCAGGCTCAGACCTCTTCCAGCAACAGCTGGGTGTGCAGGCTGGACAGGGAGGGAGGGTGCGCAACATGTCAGCAGCAGGAAGCTTCACGCCTCACGAATACACTCTCCCACCTGAGCTACCTTCCCTCCCATGGCTTCTCCACATGGCAAAATGGAGGAGTCAGTGGAGAAAGCAACCCCCCCACACACACTAAGGAGAGGGGAGTGGGCTGGGAAGGCCCCTGGGGGCCAGCGAGGGTCACCCTGTGTCCAGACCCCAGAGGTAGACAGCCAGGGGACGGGGTGGCAGGGCACGGGTGAGGGTCCGTGGGCAGGCCACTCCCTCGCAGGAGATACCGTCACCTTGGGCGGGCTGCACTGTCTCTACCCACTGTTGCCCTTGGCATTGGAAGAGCGGCCTCAGGTGGTTTCTCTGGCAAAACCCAGAAAGACAAGAGCTTGGAGAGGGGCTCTGTGGGCCCGAGCTGCTTCTGCCTCTGCACAGTGCGTGTCCCGCTTGCGGTCCTTGGGCCATGTTAGCTACATATTCAGAGGTGGGAATAAAGCACAAGCCTCTGCACTGCAGAGCTCTGGCACTTGGAGGGAAGGCAGACAGAGCTCCTGGACGTTTACACCTCCCCTCCTGCTCTTCTAACCCCATAGCAGCATTTGTAGGCCAAGTGACGTAGTTCCCGGACACTGCGGCTCTGAAGGAAAGGCTGTCCTGGTGAGGACCCCGAGACCTGTCTTTCCTCCAGGAAGAGTGAAGCTGTCAGCTGGGGGACGTCTTTGAAGGTGCTGGACAACCCCGCCGCAGTTCTAGGGCAAAAACAGCCCGAGGAGACGTGCACATAACTGGTGATGCTGCTCTCCGTAAATCTTCACTGAGCCCAAGTGACTGCTAGAGGACAAGGAGGGGGAAAGCGGCACTGGTACCTCATCCAGGGTGTGGGAGAGGCCGGAGTTGCTGTGGGGGGAGGGCTGGTGGATGATGGTTCTGGGTGTCTCTTGGGCCCCTGACCGTGCCTGGCCCTGGGACAGTGGCATGCAGGTCTAGCCTTTGGGCCGGTTGCTATACCCACAAGCATGTCTGCTTGGTGGCCCAAGAGCACTCGTCACTCAGCGGTGTAAGGTCAGGGCCACTGGGACTGTCCCTCTCCCCTCACATGTTGTGTGTCCTTACTGCCAGGGGATTTCACCTTAATGCTGTACCCACCTAACCACGTCTTTCTGCAGTGTCACATCGCAGCTTGTCATCTTTGTTTTGCACGGCACTGTAAAGCTGTGATGTTCAAAGCCTGGAAAGTGCCTTTTGCTAAGACCACAGTTCGTCTGACTTCAGGGACACTGCTCAGCTCTCCGTGCCCTTCGGTCAGGCAGAGCAGAGATGTCTGGGAGAGATGGGGGGCATGACAAGACTCCCCCCACCCTGGCCCCTTCAAGGCCAGCTGTGAGAGATGACTGTGGCCTACATGGCAGAGTGGGGAGCATAGCCAGGGTCCTGAGTGTGGCAGTGCCACGGAGCTGTGGTGACAGCCATAGCGGCATCTGCAGCGACACTGGCCCAGAGTGTGGGCTGCAGGCCTTAGGCCTGCACGCTGCTGCCAAACACGCAGCATTCAGAAGATGAAGCAATGCGAAGGTGGGAAAGAGAGGAGAGGAGCAGGGGGGCCGTGGTGAACAGCGGCCCCACCTGCTGCAGCCCCCTCCACAGGCCCTGACACCGACGCCCTGCCTGAAAGAAGTCCGAGCCGTAGGGGAACCTGCAGTGACTCAGTACTGGAAATACTGAAGCATTACCGTTCCACGCGCGGCCAGACACTGGCTCTGCCTCTGGATGAGCATGTGTCAGTGCGGGTGTTTCCGAGATGACTGTGGAGACATTGCTGCGGCAGCGATGTGGTGGGAAGGTCGGCTGAGCAGCAGACCAACTGCCGACAACGGGCTGGGGGAGCACCCTGCTTCCTGACACCAGGGTCTCACGCAGGGGATGGCCTGTGGCTGAACGCTTGCCCTGGGCAGCCGAAGCCATCTGGGGGCACCCATGACAAGGTGTGCGGGTGGGACAGGCCAGGTGGCAGCTCCACCCAGTGCACTCACGAGGCTCCCAGCACAGTTGCTAGGTCAGCAGAATGGGGGAGCATCTGCTTTGGGAATGGCAGAATTGGAGTGCGGGCCTGGTCCCTGGGTCCCTTCAGACAGGAGACAGAGCGTTTTTACATGTGGACATTCATGTTGGCCAGCTACAAGCATAGCTTAAGCCTCTTCCCTGCTATCAAAACAGTATTTTATCCAGCTAGCAGTACATATCTGGATAAATCTGTCGTCTCCTGCGCTTGGTCAGCAAAGCCTTTCAGAACTGACCTGAGAGCTGGATGACACACAGGACGTTTGGTCCTTGGAGGGCTCTCTACCCCGGGCTCTGTGCCCACCGGGCCACAGCTGCCTCTGTTTCGCAAATTGGCCACCTGGTGGCTCAGCTGGCATCTGGCACCATTACTCAGGGTTCCAGGAAGATTCCTGCACACCTACTGGGCGTGGCACCTGCTCCCGGGCAGCGGGAGACATGCGCGGAGGTGAGAGATGCCCTAGTCGTGCTAACAGGCCTGCAGGCTTCTTGGCCACGGCAGCAGGGGGTTGCCGTGCTTGTCCTGAGGCGGGGCTTCTCTGCATCTCTGGTGATGGGTCCGGCACATTAGGAGATGGAGAGGAAACTGTATAAAGCACAGGGCTCTGCCGTGCGCCAATTCTTGCCAGCCACTGTCTGGTAAGTTCATCTCTTTCCCACCTGAGAGAGACAGGCCTCTGGTACCTCAGGTCAAAGGCATGGCTGGCAGGTGGGGTGCAGCTCAGCGGACAGGCAGGCCCACCACCACCGGCAAGGTTGGCAGCCCACGCACTGTGGGGCCAGGTGTCTCTGCGGCTATGCTAAGTCCCGCACCCTTGGGCCTAGGTAAGCAGCCCATGACAATTACAGCAATGCTCAGGGGAAGCCCCAGGAGGTGACTGAGGTTCCCTACCCCAACTGCCTGAATGCTGCAGCACTATTCACAAGCAATGGGCAGAGCTACAGGGTCCAGCAGTGTGCACGAGATGGGGCTCTGCAGCACCAGGGTGCCTGGAGTATCACTGAGCCTCGGGAAGGTGGAAACCTGGCACCCACAGCAAGATGGGTGAGCACAGAGGATGCCGCAGGACAAACGGGGGAGAGGCACGACACACTCCGGGGAGTGCTAGGTCACTGGCCTCACAGAAGCGACAGCAGCAGGCCAGCAACAGCGTGGGGGCTGGGGTGGGGCTGGGGCCAGGGCCGGGGGATGCTGGACAAAAGATGCAAACCTGTACTTAGGCTGGAGGAATAATTTCACAGGACCTGTTTTAAAACACGGTGACAACGTTAATAACCACATGTTGCAAAGTGATTACTGTTTATAAAATTATGCTCCAAAATAATCAGAAAAGAGCTCAAAAGTTCCAATAAGATGAGTGACGTTGGAGGAGGCAGAGCCCTGCTACTCTGCTGTGGTCACTGCCCTCACATATCTGTGTCACAGTATCCCTTGCACCCCCAAATGTGCAGATGCTATGCTTAAATGGAAATTCACAAGGAGGCCCACGCAAGGTTCTCAGCATGGACTCACAGGGATGGAGGCAGCATACACTAGCAAGCGCGACTCCGCCTTCCAAAACACGGCCACACACCGAGCGTCTCACATAGCCCTGTCTGTCAAGCGACCAAAGGTGGTCACAACATAGGCCTGGACGGAGGCCACAGGGCTGGGCGCTTACCTGGAGGTAGTGGCATGGCCTCAGGGCGGGCTTCTCCTCCTGGGGGGCCAGTGGCTTGTCCAGGTTCAGGGAGCTCTTGCGGTAGGCCTCCTTGGCCTGGCTCACAGTGAGCGTGGACCAGGAGCTGCGCTTCACGTACGTGGCCTCAGGCGTCAGGGCCAGGCCCTCGCAGGCCGAGCACTTGATGTCGTTGTTGCTCCTGGAGGCCTTCAGGGACAGGCCCCCGAAGGGGCTGGGCAGTGCCTCGGGGTAGCAGTGGGGAAGGTGGTCCACGTGGCGCCGGGCAGCTGCGCTGGGTGTGCGGCACGTGCTGTCACTGTCCAGGTTGTCATCCGAGCTCCACCAGCTGCTCACGCTGGACTTGTGCTTGCCCTCGGGCTTGCGCTCCTTGCTCTTGCTCCGCTTGCTGTGTTTGGAGGGGTAGCCGTGGTGGTGGTCATCCCCGCGGCTGTCCCCTCTGGTCCCGTTAATGTTGCTCTTGGAGGAGCCCTCCAGTGAGTGTGACTTGGTGAAAAGCTTCTGCACCGAGTGCACCAGGTGCCGGATCCGGCCCGGGCTCTCGCTGCGCTGCTCGGGGGCGGCTGAGGCTCTCTGGTACTGCAGCGTGTGGAAGCCGTCCCTGTGCAGTGGCAGCTGCTTCTCGAACTGGTCCAAGAGGTTGGCGGGGATGCGGTTGACCTTGGTGCTGGCGTGCGACATGGTGCAGTCATCCCTGGCGTCATAGTGGGAGCTGTAGTGCATCCTTGGAAAGGTGCTGCTGGACACGGGCTCGCCCAGCACCACGGGCATCAGCACGCACTCCGAGTGCACGGAGCTCCGGGGCGAGCAGCGGTGGTGGCCCAGCGGGCAGCTCTCGGCTGGGCTGAGCAGGTAGGGCTGCCGCGCGTCCTGTGCATGGCGCAGGTGGTCGTGGGGGTGCTCGCAGTCGTCCGCAGGTGTCGGGCCGCACGTGTGACTGGTGCACAGCTGTGGCTGGTGTCGACTTCCGGATAAGCCTTTCATGCTCCTAGGGGCGGGGGAGTAGCTTTCCTCATTGAAGTGCTGCGTTGGGGACCATGAGTACCGCTGGTCTGTTGACAGAACAGAAGTGTCACTTAGTATCTGTGGCCTTACTGATGGTAGCCTCATGTCAGAGAAGTGACACGTCTGACCCCTCACAAGCCATGTTTTTAGTCTCAGTGTCCCCTGGTACTTGGGGCGTCTGGGACCGGGATCCTGCCATGCCCTTGTGTGAGAGCGGATGCTGCTCAAGAAGCACAGGAATGCTCAATTAAAAAAAAACAAAAATGGCTACAGTGAAAGCCTCTCCCCTAGGCCCCTTTCTTGGGCACACTCACCCGCTGTTCTTGCCAGCTCCACAGCAGTGCTGGAGTCCTCCTTCCTGAAGGTCTTCAGACACACTGGCTTGGCTGCTCTGATGTCCCAAGCTATCTAAAACCTTTTCTGTTGACTCTGGTACAAGCCAGAAGCCACCTGGTGCCAGGCCAATGAATGAAGTGGACAAAGGCCCAACACCATATTTTTACAAGCCCACCTTTCCTTTGCGTGGCACCCAGCAGCAGAGGGTCACTGTGTTTTTGATCACACCTCATGAGGACACACAATATGAAGACATTCAGAGAGAGGGCTTTCAGAACTGTTCCAGAAAATGGCCAGAGCCACGGGCTAAGCATGTCTAGTTGAACATCTTGAGAGGGAATAGTAGCAACGTGTCTTTTATTGTCGTAATTGTTTACTTAAATATTTACTCTACAGTTTGAGCACCCCTTTTACAATCACAAATATTTAACACCTCATAGACTCATCAAGTCTCTCAACAGATTTTGTGGCATGAGGAAAACAACTGATTTTGGGGTAAACTGTATTTCCATTGGATTTGAGCATTCTGGTCCAACTTAAGAAATCTGAAAACATCTGGTATTTAATTAGCAAAACTGCTCGCTGAGCTAGTGCCTCCCACATGAATGGGGTAACCTCAGAGTGGTTCCGTGCCACTCACTCCTCCACAGGTGGGCAGTCAGGCGGCTTGCTACACCCATCTGCCAGCATGGGGGCCACAGGTCTGCCTGCTGCACTCCTCAAGGACAGACTAGCTCTGGTGGGCATGTGGCTGTGCACACAGCCTTGTCCTCACCCTGCAGGGGGCCTGTCCGGGCTGCACATCTCAGTGTCCCTTTGGAGTGAGTGCCCTGGGTGTCTCCTTGGCCTCCAGCAGCAGGGATGCTCTGCCCTGGGGGGTCAAGGAAGGACTCCCAGGGTGCCCTCCATATCAGGAGTTTTCTGCCACCTGAAAGAGTCCACTCTACGAAGACCGAATGGTCTGACACGCGACACGTGTTACACGGGCGATCCAACTCCAGGACCAGCCTTCGGGTGGGCTTCTGGGGCAGAGCCAGCTGTACCTCTTTGGGGGTGTGGCCCTGGAGTCCCCGACTCCACTCTGTATCCATGACAGTGAGATAGGGCCCAGAACACAGTGTGGCAGCCAGTCCAGGCCAGGCTGAGGGCTGATTAATGGCTACTAGCCTTGTCATCATCACTGTAACTGATCTGGGTTCGCACTCTCTTGGGTCCTTCTTTGTAAAGTCCAGGGTTAAGAAACCTGCAGGGCTAGATCTTGGGGTTCTGTGCAGAGCCCTGGCCCCACGATGCATCTTGTGGTCCCTGGTTCTGTGGCAATCTAGGGACAGGGCTTGCCTCCCACAGGAGCTAAGGAGGTGGGACATGAAGACTGCTGCAAACAGTGAGAGGGAAGCCCAGAGCCAGGGCTCTGAACAGTGACCTGCCAGGAGCAGGCCCACAAGTGGGCTCCCCAAGGACATGCACTCTGGGCTGGATGGATCCCTGTGGCCCAGGCTTCTCTGTTTTGTCTGTGTGCCAGCTCTGGTATAGGCCAGGCCCAGGCCAATATTCCACTGCACATGAGGGGAGATGGCTGCCTCTCACCCTCACCCTTTCACCTGCCTTTGCCTCACCTTGGGCCCCTGTAGAGGACTCCTGTTCTGGTCGCTCTGGGAGTCTCTCCCTGCCACTTCCCAGGATGGCAGGCTTTCTCAGTGTAGGCTCTCCAACCACTCTGCACACTGCCCTTTGCTGCACCCACCCTTAGAACTCAAGGCCTGAAGAGACAGCAGAGGCTGGGCCTAGGGCTAACCCTCCCCAGCCACCACACTGGGATTAGCCACTGCCTCCCTCCACCTTGATGCCCTTGTCCTGGGTCTACTTCCCCCACCTTTATGGCTCCATCTCTGGCCAGAAGTCACCTCAGAACTTGAAGAGCCCCTGCCTGAGTCTCAGCATGTGGGCATAGCAAAGGCTGAGAGGCACAGGCATCTCCTGTGCCCAGCTAAGCTCCCCAGGACACTGTGTGGCCAGGTGGCCAGTGCAGGGCTTGCCCCAAGTGTCCCCTCCAGGCTTAAGCCTGGGGCAGCTCAGACACAAAGCCTGTATGGACAGATATGACTTCAAGGTTGCCAGGAATCCTGGTGGAGGAGGACCGTGTGCAAGAGTGCCCACATGAAAGAAGCTGTCAGTACTGCTGGTGGGACTTGGGCTCACAGAGGCCCCTCCTGCCCCCCGCTTGGGGTCCTCCACACAGCGAGATCCACGGAGCCTTGGCTCAGGATGGGTTGGCACACTCTCTCTAGGGGGCGCTGTCCCAGCACTGAGTGCCTTTCTTCCTCAACAGTTGCCACAGCGCCTTCACAAACTGGAGGCAATAATTAGAACAGATTGCACTTAACATACTTAAGAACAATTTATGGAGGAAATTCACCATGAAGCTTTTGGTAGCTGGATGAAGGTCTCACCTTTGACCCTTAGCACAGTTTGTCCATTAGTGTGCAATTCAATATGTTTCTCATCTCCCTTCCTAGTAGAGAGCGAGCCCATCATGGCTTTCCCCATGCATGCTGCTCCTGAGAATGCTTAGCTGGCACTGCAACAAGGCTGCAGAAATGCAGGGCTCTGTGACAGCAAGCCCTGGAGAGCTGTCCATGATACAAACAGTCTGCTGCGGCATGCATGCAGCCACCACGGGTGCAGATGTTAAAAGTTTAACGAAGTGAATTAAATTCAATTACACAACACGCCAACAAGCTTCTTGCTCTCACTGCACTGAACTGTACACCTGGTGTGTGTGTGTAAACTTCTGTATTATCTCTTAAAAGTGCCACAACAGCAACAAAGCTGCCAACAGAGTGCGTAACAGAAGGTGGATCTGAAGAGTGCGATGAGGGGTGGACCAGTAGCCCTTTAGCAGAAGCACACACAAGCGGGAGAAATACGAAGCGGCTGGTCACTTCTTTTTGTGAAAAGGAGGTGGCAAAAACAAAGCATGGAAGGCATCTTAGTCTTCTAATTTCCAGTACTTTACAACCCATTTCTGTTTTTTTTTTTTTTTTTTTTTTTTTTCTGTAGCAGCAATTGAACTCAGGACCTTGTGCTTGCCAGGCAGTTGCTTGTGTTATTGAGCTATATCCCTCCCCTCCCCACTGTTACTGCGGGAAACAGTAGTTACGACTGTTCATCAGCGCACAACTATCTTCCCAAGCTGAGGTAGAAGGCAAGTGCTGGGTTCACAGCCTGGACTGCTGGTCTGCCCGGCCTTCATCTGCTGTTCACTGGTATATGGTCCCTCAGCAGCTCTCTAGGCAGGGCCAACAGCAACACGGTGCTGGTGCTGCACTGCCCAGTGGGCTGCCCGACTGTGGGCCCTTCCATACATAGTGCTGTCTCATCACAGCCCGAGGAAAGGGGTGGAGAGAAAGCGAGGGAGGCTTTTGCAACTGTGGAGAGGCCAGCACCTCCAGAAACATGGGTTGTGCACAGGACGCCGTGGACAACCCAACTGGTCACTGCAGGGCATGCCCCAGGCTCCATGGGGCCCCTGGCTCGCCATCTCCCGCTCCCCTCGGTACACAGTGGCACACATGAGCCAGGGAGCTGTCTGGAAGCCCGGCCTGTCCAACCCTGGGGAAGTGCGCAGACGAGGCTGCTTTGCCAGAAGGAGCCTGCTGAAGCCCTAGGAAGAAAATGGGAAGGGCAGGGCCTGAGCGCTGGCAGCCATGAGCACTTCTGGGAGGCTAAGGCAGGGGAGCCAAGACTGAGCCCAGCCTGGGCAACAATCACCTAGCAAGACTCTATCTCAGAGTAAAACATAAACCAGGGTGGGGATAGAGCTCAGAGTAGAAGCTCTGGGCTCAGTACTCAGTACTGAAAAAAAACACACAGATGAACCATTAGCCACACGGAGGAGAAAGACTAAGACTTCTGAAGTCAGAAATTAATATGTGCACTCTTATGTACATATGGATTGTACATGAGATTGCACAATATGGATGCACATGGGATTGTCAGAGATTACTATGAACAAGTGTATGCCACCAGATCAGGTACCCTAGATGAAATAGAAACCTCACAGGAACATACAAATTGCTCCAAGAACAACAACAACAACAACAAAAAACATCTTTGCAGGCCAAACACCAAAGAGATTAAAGCAACAATCAAGGGCCTCTCAACAGAGGAAAGCCTACGTTCCATGCACTTGCAGGCGAATTCTATCAAGCAGTTAAAGTGGAATGACTCCAGTACTTCTCAGACTTCTAGAAACAGAGAGGGGGATGGTCAGGCCCATGATTCAGCAGTTCCATCAGGACCAGCATCATCTTGATGTCAAAGCCAGGTTACAAGATACCTGTCCCTTCCTCTTTGGCCTGGGCTCCAGGCAGAAGTGGATTCTCTCTCAGCTCCTATGGATGGGCTCATTTCCAAGCCTCCTCAGGTCAGCCTGGATGTGATGCGGGATCCTGCTGGGCTTGGGATGTGCAGGCGACTACCTCCCTGCACAGGGCTCCGTGCCAAGCCCTCTCTTGTATACACTGGGCACCTGCCTGTAGGTGAGGATGGCTATCAGTGCTGGACTGCAGGCCTCCATCGCCTTGGGACCCTGCCTTGGGGACACACGTCCTTTAACATTCTTTGGGGTTCCTTTGCAAATTATTAGTGAAAGAAAGGTGAGTGTGAATCGACTCCAGAGTGCTCTGAGAGAGGAGAGAGGACGGTGGCTGATAGGGGTCAAGGAGAATTGCCCTTGTGCTCAGTCCTAAACATCCCGACCTCTGCTGGCCCCCTGTGACTTCCTTCTTTCAGCTGGGCCTCTGATAGCTGTGGTTTTTCATCAACACACCGAACATAACAAAAGCTGGCTCCTGTAAGAAAACCTAGGGTGCCTCTCAAGTGGGGAAAAGGAAGGACCCTCTGTGCACTGAACCTGCACACTATCAACAGCCACTCTGCAAAGGTTTTCTCTCTTCACAACATGTTGGTGTATTTTAGAAATCAGCCAGCGACCTGCTGCTCCTCCCTCCAGCTCTGTGCTGAGTGGGCCTCCAGGGACATGGTGTGTGTGTGTGCATGCGTGCACGCAGCCTGGAGAGAGCAGACTCCAGTGCCCAAGGCTTCAGCAGATCGGCCCTGTCCTCGGTCCTGGGGCTTCACACCAGCACAGAGGGTGGATTTCTTGATAGCTGTTGGGCTCCTGATGCCGAGGCCCAGCCAAGGGCTGCTGGGCATCCCTGGGCTGTGGGCTCCCCTTAACCTTGTGGTACCTAAGCCCTATCTGTTCTTCAGACCCTACTGCGAGTGCTTTCTGATCCCTAAGCTCTTCCACCTCAATCCAGCCTTTCCTCCTCTGAGTGCTGATGGAATTTCTGTAACTGTTCTCCTCCGAGACAAATTCCTGTTCATCCCCTGTATCGTGCTTGTACCCACCATGCAGTGCAGACTCCCGCCCGGTGCTGGGGCAGAGGGAACCAGGACAGGCCCCGTCCTGCAGAAACACAACTGAAGACCACAGTGCACAGCAGAACTGGCATGGGAGCAAGTCACTGCACCCGGGTGAGAAAGCCAAGGCCATCTCGTAGTCGTCCCCAGGATCTTAAGGCAGAGTGCTCGCCGTTAGTGATGTCAGAGTGCTTCAGCCTCGTCCTTCTTCTTTGCACCCTTTGTTCTGGGCACACACACACACTTGCACATGTGCCAGGCCATACATCCACACAGGGAGGCATCACACATGCACATATGTAGGTGTGTGCACTGAGCACATGTGCTTACACGTGAGCATGGACTTCCATGTCAAACTGTGAGCTCCAGGGGACATGCAGACAGCTGGACTCAGCTACCTCAGGCAGCTTGGGGCCCTTTGGTGTGGAGCAGGGCTGCTGTGAGCAATGGACTTGCGCATTCAGGTAGATGTTTCAGGCCTGCAGTGAACACATGGAAAACGCTGCTCATGTGTGTTCTGAGCCTCACCAGTTCCCATACAGGGGAAATTAGTTCAACTGTGTTAAATTGAATTGTTTGACTTAAATTAAAAATAAAGAGGTGGGAGAACCTGGAGAGAGATGTCAGACAGTGAATGGGATGTCTGGGTAAGCAGGAGCAACAGGAGGCATAGCCAGAGGCGTGCAGCTGCCAACTGCCAGCTGTGGCCGGGGAGGGGCCTTTCGGGACGTCCTTTCCGTGGAGCACAGCCCTGGGCGCTGGCAGGGTAGGGACACACACACCCCGCCAGCAAAAGCTGGAAGCTGCCCACATTAGGCACAAACCACTTGCTAAGGGCAGCAGTGCTTGCGCTTTTCACAATTGAAAAAGTCCCTCTAGTTCACTAGAAAATTCTAAGCCTTACACACTGCCTCTGTAGAACTAATTGGACACCATGGACATGGATGTTGGCTTTTTTCTTTTTCTTAAGAGATGAACCAAGTGCGAGGTGTGGTGATGTACACCTGTAATCTCTGCACTTGGGAGGCTGAGGTAGGAGGACTGTCAAGAGCTTGAGGCCAGCCTGGGCTACACAGCAAGGTCAGGGCTAGGTTGAGCTACACAGTGAGACTCTGCCTCAAAAAACCAAAAAAGAAAAAAGAAGAGAAAAAAGGAAAAGAAAGCAATGAATGGCTGCTGGCCCTCAGTCCAACATGAACACCATCTCAAGAAGCAGGGCCTTAGTTTCCCGTCTATGGAGCGCTGACCTCGCTGGATTCTGGTACGAGTCCAGGAGGGGTCAGAGTCACTCACAACTTATGCAAGGCAGTTCCTACTCTAAGAAGGAAGCTTTCCAGGTCAAAACTGGAACTTTCCTCAGAGTCCAAGTCTCTCATAAAATCCAACGCCCCAACGTCTGCCATTTCCCTTCATTACACAGCACTGAGTGTCCAGGGTGCCTTCCTGCTCCACAGCTGGGGCCTGAGCTCTCAGGTGACCTCCTGCTCCAGGTTATGTGTCTCCAGAGCACAGGAGTCCTCCCCGCTCCAGGGTTCCCAGGGCGCAGGTGTTCTCCCTGCTCCAGAGTCTCCAGGGCGCAGGTGTCCTCCCTGCTGCAGGGTCCCCAGAATGCAGGTGAAAACCCTGTTCCAGAGTCCCCAGAGTGCAGGTGTCCCCCCTGCTCCAGGGTCCCCAGAGCTCAGGTGTCCTCCCTGTTCCAGAGTCCCCAGAGTGCAGGTGTCCTCCCTGTTCCAGGGTCCCCAGAGCACAGGTGTGGTCCTTTCTCCAGAGTTCCCAGGGTGTAGGTGTTGTCCTTGCTCCAGAGTCCCCAGAGCGCAGGTGTCCTCCCTGCTCCAGAGTCTCCAGAGCACAGGTGTCCTCCCTGCTCCAGGGTCCCCAGGGTGCAGGTGTCATCCTTGCTCCAGAGTCTCCAGACCGCAGGTGTCCTCCCGCTCCAGGGTCCCCAGGGTGCAGGTGTCCTCCCTGCTCCAGAGTCTCCAGGGCGCAGGTGTTCTCCCTGCTCCAGGGTCCCCAGGGTGCAGGTGTCATCCTTGCTCCAGAGTCTCCAGACCGCAGGTGTCCTCCCTGTTCCAGGGTCCCCAGAGCGCAGGTGTCCTCCCTGTTCCAGGGTCCCCAGAGCGCAGGTGTCATCCTTGCTCCAGAGTTCCCAGGGTGTAGGTGTTGTCCTTGCTCCAGGGTCCCCAGAGCCCAGATGTCCTCCCTGCTAAGGCTTGGGGCTTGTGGAGCTTGTTCCTGCTACCCTGAAAGGTCCGATCCTTTGAAGAGAAACACTGTGACTTGTGTCATAGCCTTTGTCAAAACACTCTTCGAAGGGACATGTCTGTGACAGAAGGGTTCATAGCCACACTCTGTTGCTCAGGTAGTTCTAGTCCACCTCATAGATGAGCTGCTACCTGCCAGCCAAGTTGTAGCCACTTAGAGATCCCCTGGAGAAGCCCTGGGTCAGCTACACCTTGCAAGTTCCTGGCAATCTGGTGCTGAAACACTGTGACCTAAGCTGAGTTTGAGAATTCTGTTCAGAATGTTTCTCTTCCTACAAAGCTATGGCCACCCTACCAAAGTGGACGAAACCATCTCGGTCTCATGAAATCATGTCCAAGAACAGAAGATGAGGCATGGCTTAAAAATAAACCCAAGCTCACCATTTTGGCAAAATCAAAGCTATCCCATTCCCTCCTGGCTCTTCAGATTTAGTCCTGAGTACCTGGCACACTTGCCTGACTACACAGAGAGTTCTGCTTGTGTGGTACACAGCACTGGGTGTCAGCTGCTCTGTAACATCACGACCCCTGCTGTGCAGACATTGCAAGGGATGAGGGAAGGGGTCCTGACCCACCGCAGCACAGGCCCAGCAAGGGCTGCCATGTTGCTGGCAGTAGAAAGGATTAAATGCATCCTCCTCCTTGAATAATGCACACTCCAGGCTTTTGAGGAAGAATATGTAGTAACAGCACCCAGAGTGCAATCTAGCAACCATGCTGGATACCCAGGTCTGAGGACATGCGGTTGGGAGCAACAGCTGGGTGCCCAGTCCACACTGCCTTGGAGGCCACCACCATGCTGGAAGGGATCTGCAGCCTCAGACGAGTCGCCGTGGCAGTGAGAGGACAGATCATCTCTTCCACTCAGGTAGTTCTACACATTTAGCCACTCCAGAGTCGACCTGAAGAACACTGCGCACCAGGATGTAACAACCCAAGGAAGGTTCATCTATTCCAGTGAGACACAGCCAACCCATTCAACCAGGATGGAACTGACCTCCGGAAGCCTGTCCAGCTGAACCGGGACGGAAATGCCCCAAGGAATCTTCACTCATCCAACTTGGATGGAACCCACTGAGGCAGAAAGGAGCCAACCCAGGAAAATTCACCATTCAGCCCAAGTCAAACTGACCTGAACATTTTCTACCTCTAACAGAAAGGGACTGAACCAAGGACAGTCGCCTATCCAACCAGGACAGAAATAACCCAAGGAAGTTTCCATAAGCAGAGGGCACCGACCCAAGGATGCTTCATTCATTTAACCAGGATGGAACAACCCAGGAAGATTCAGGCCAGGCAAGGCCAGCCTAATGAGTATTATACACATTGAACTAGGATGGAGCAGAACTGAGGAAGTTTCATCCATTTAACTGGGACAAATCTGACCCATTCATCTGGGACAGAATTGATCTGGGGAAGATTTGACATATTCAGCCAGACAGACGCAACCTGAGGAACACTCCCCACATTCAGCTAGGATATAACCAAGCTGAGCAAGACACACCCACTCATGATAGAACTGATTCATTCAACCAGCATGTAACTGCTCTGAAGAAGACTAACCAACTGAAGTAGGGTGCAAATGCCCCCGAGAAACTTTCACTCATTCATCCAGAATGGAACCAGCCCAGGGGGGTTATACACACTCAACAAGGTCTGGGGTTACTTTTAGGACTTCATTAACTCTTACTTTTGCTCTATAGTACAACATATACACTGATATCACACACACACACACACACACACACACACACACACACACACTTGTGGTTTATCTTTGTTCTTCAACCTGCAAAGTTAGTAGTCTGATCAGTAATTTGTAAGGTATTAAATTAGCTTTGAAAAATCCCTGCTGACTTCACATACACTAAAGCTCTAACCTAAGACTGCACAGGGCTGGTGTTTGGCAGCAGTAGTACTTTATGAAGTCTGTGATTCTGAACTCAGGTGTTCAACTCTGATTCTTTCTTAGAATTTCATATTTTCAACCAGTATGTTGGGCAAATTTGCAATTTAATTATATTAGATTACCAAATGACATTTTATTTATGGACTAAATAATAGCCTTTACACAAATCTTTATTGTAACCCTAAAAAACAATGGCTTTTAAGCTATAGAAGAAAGCTGCTATTGGTTATAACCCTAACCTCATATTTTTGAGGCCAAAAGGTCCCAACTTGTCTTCTGCAGTAGAAATCTTTCCGTGGAATGTAATTTAAGTCTCACAAAAGTAATTGTAATTGTTTTCCAAATATTTTATGCCTGAATTCCCTTTGATAGAAATCATAAGTGCTTTTGTTTTATGTATTTAGTACAGGGTCTCACTACACAGTGATCCTCCTGTTTTCAGCCTCCCGAGTGCTGGGATTGCAGTCCGAGCCACTGTCAGTGCACCCAGCGGTGGGGCAGTGGTATAGCATAAGTGTTTTAATTTAAACTAATCAAGCTTTTGCCCTTACCTTGCATATTATTATTTGTGATTACCTTATTTTTTGCTTTGACAAAAGTAAGTAAGTTGCTGATGCTTTCCAAATGCATTTGCCAGAATCTAGCAGAGGAGAAGCCTGGTTCAAAGGCATTTGCCTTTGAGAATTATTTCATAAGTAAATACAATGTGGAAATATAATTTCTAATGATTTTTAAAGTAGTGTCGATGACTTTCTCATTTCCTAAACTTCAAATGTTAATCAAATTAAGTTCAGTTTCAGGAAAGGTGCATTTACAATCCCTTGGATAAGTGCTGTGATGGAGGGAGGGGAGGTGATAAATAATTAAGATATATTACTGCCATGCACTAACTCCCTGTGATGCCTGCAATCATATACTATAAACACGGGCTAATAACAAAGCAACAAAAGAAATTAGAAAAGAAACATGGTGTCCAGCCGTGAGCAGTCAGGTGGTGCCTACCTATGCAACGTGATTAACAAATACAATTTATGCAATTAAAATTCTAGTACAGTAAAAGCCCTGTTTCCACCAGTCCCCCATGATGCTTCCCCTGCTTCTCCTTTCATTCTTGCCACTCTCTGAAGCAGTTCCGGAAATCCTCTTTCATGTCTTTATCCGTGCTGTGCTGGCTGCCTTGATGTCCTGCATCAATCCACAGCTTTGGCTTTCATGGTCGTTTTGACTTTGGGACAGAGCATGGTGCAGACCCTGGGAGTGAGGTGGGTGAGGGCACACAAAGCCGCTCTTGTACCTGCCTTTCTGCTGATGGCACTCGGCAGGGTAGTCATGGATCTTGGGCCACACTTGGTAAAGACACTCAGGAAAGAGGACTCCAGAACTGCTTGGTGGCGCATGCCTGTAATCCCAGCACTTGGGAGGCTGAGGCAGGAGGATTGTTGTGAGTTCGAGACCAGTCTGAGCTACAAAGTGAGCTTAAGGCCAGCCTGAACTGCATAATGAGACCCTGTCTCAAAAAGACAAAAAAAAAAAAAAAAAGAAAAAGAAAGTGGCAAGCAGGATGGGTAAGTGTGTTTGAAGGGGTGGAATCTCAAGGGGGATGGATGGTCACGGGCCTTTCACTCTAATTTTTCAGTTTAAATGTTCGCCACACATTTTGATTACACCTCTTGGTTATACCTCTTAGTTACACAGCAGTGTGATTTCTGAGGAGACATTCACCACGCTGTGAGCGGCAGGGGCTCCACGAGGGACAGGAAGGTGATGAGACGGATCACTGAACACACCACGGTGGCCTTGAGCTCTGCTTCTGGAAGGCGGGCGCCTGGGAGTTTCTTGTTTTAATCATGCAGCATCTCCTCCATCCTCCAGGCTTTCATGTTTAGAGTGAATGTCTGTTTACCCAAGCACATGTCTACGAGGCATTGCAACTATTTAAATATTCACAGAATGCCTGGCAAGCTCTGTCAGCGGTATTATGCAAAGCACACTTCTGCTGCCTCTGCGGGCTCTCCATGGCTGCTGGGGTCTACACAGATCTCAGCTCCCACACAAGCCCAGGGCTGCCACATGGCCTGATTCTTTCCATCTTTCCCGAAGTGGCTGGAGCTCTGTGTAGCCACTGGGACTGCTAATGTCTGGGGCTGTGTGGACGCTGGGTGCACAGCAGCCCCTGCTCCCGGGTAGGGTTGTGGCCACCGCGAGACGAACTGAGCGCCAGATTAGCCCAGGCCCATGGGGTCGGGACAGGCCACCCCATGTCCCCACCAGGCCCAACCTGGTGTTACTTTAGGCAGCTTCACCTAGTGTGAGCCTATTTACCCCGAAGAAGCCAGAGCACAAGGAGGGCACGTGGCTTTCCTGACACCGGACAGGCGGGGCCCCAGCAAGTGGCCCTCAGGACAGAATGAAGCCAGGGAAGGCCAGCACCACTGGTCAGGCACTTGAGCGGCCTACCCTGCACTGCGGCTGCCACTCCCTTCTGCTCCAGGGTTCTGGCTGAGGGCCCTGCTGCTCCTGCTCTGCCCTTGCTAGGGGCGGCCAGCAAGGCCACAGCTATCACGTCAGGAGCCTCCTGGAGGACAGACAACCTTGCCTTTCTCCCAGCCAACTGCTGCCTGGCCAATAGTCCCCAAACTCCAACTAAAGCAAAGAACAGCCAGCCAAGACCTTGTGCTAGAGGTTCCATACAAGTCGAGTTGTGAGCTCCTGTGTAAGGTGAGAAGGAGCCAGCAACAGCCCTAAAACCGACCAGAAATGCTTCTTCAGAGCTGCCAATAGGGTCAGCCCTAACAGCAATTTAGTCCAAAAGCACTAAAAATTTTGACCATAACTTTGATGACATTGCAATTGTGCTGCATGAAATAAAAACAATACAAGCAAGGTGAAAGCTGAGCGGTGAGCCAGGGAGATGACTTCCTGCTTAAATCACCCTCAGAGTCCCAGTCTCCCAAAATTCTGCCAAGACATGCAGAAGAAGAAGGCCAGCAAGTGGACGGGCAGGAAGGCACAGTGGTGTGAGAATTCTCAGCAGTGGTGCAGGACTGCCCTGCGGACACCACTGGATGCCCTACGCAGGGCCTATTGGGTGCCAAGGAGCAGCCAGAACCTCAAAGCCCGAGTCCTGTGGGTAAGGGAGGCAGAGGCGTCCAGATGGCAGGAGACGGAAGGGCTCCTGGAGTGTAGGGAAGCGCCCAGGCGGCAGGTGAGTGCTGTGCTGAACAATACGGATTCTCCCCACTCAGCGTGAGTGAAGGAACACTGGCCATGTGTGCGGGAGACCAGCGGGGTGGCGGTCGCCAAGGCAGGGCGCGGGCCAGCGTTAGGCGAATTCTCGTGAGGACAGTGTTTCCATGCACTGGAAGCTGCTTAAGCTCAGATCCAAGCAACACACAGGAGAGACAAGACCGTGGGCTTCCTTCTCTTGGGCAGATGAAGCTACTGTTCCCAGAACCTCCTAGGATCCCTGCTGCAGTGCTCAGCTGGAGCTGGCTCAGGTGTGGCGCTCGGCTCCTCTAGAAACCCCAGGACAGGAGCTGAGGACACAACTGCAAGACCAGAGGAATAGGCTGGGCAGCCAGCTCCCGCGGACTGCACGCCCCTCGTTGCTGCCTGGACTGCGGACAGTCAGAGCAGAGCTCGCCCCACCTGGGCGAGGTGATGATGCCCCGTGCTCACTGCGCTGTTCCCACACAGGAAACAAGAAGAGCCAGGGCTGACAGCAATGCCAGGAGCTGGAGCTGTGAGTCAGGCCACCTGAGCTCAGCCTCAGCTGCAGTGTGAGTGGGACGACCAAACTGTGGCCTCCCATTGCAGCTGGGCAGGCCTCAGCCCCAGGCCACACTGCCTGGCACTGGAGGGCCAGGGGGCTTACCAGTGTCTCTGCAACTGGAATGGAAGGCCTTTGGATGGGCATTCTGTGAGCAGTGGGCATCACAGCCACAAGTGCTCCCACCACCTGCTGGCATTTGCTGGGCAGACGTGGTCTGCACAGTTTCCACTGCTGGATCACAGATACCACCATAGGACAGCAGGGATCCACTGCTCGCTGAGTAGGAACATGGCTGTACCACGTCCACCCAGGTCTGGGGTGTCGCCTGTGCAGCTCCAGGAGGGCTCAGGTCTCTGTAGCACAGGCTTTTTTCTCCCCGAGCTTGGTCTTCAGGCCCCACCTGTCATGGTCCACGGGGCCAACTCCATCCCACTGCAAGGCTGAGGAGCCCAGAGAGTCTTTCCATGATGCCTTCCCTGAGCAAGGGCTCGGGGGAACTGGACCAGCAGCTCTCAGCTCTTGTGGCAGGGCACTGTGGGGTACTCTATGCTTTAGGAGTGTCAAGATACCTCTGCCTTGTACATCTTTGTCCTTGGTGAGTATGGGGCTTTGCCCCAGACAGGTGGGGCAGCCAACCAGTCTTGTTTCCTCTGTACCAGGGCCTGGGGCTGAGTGTGTGCCTGAGCGGGGTCAGAGCCCCAGGTCTGGTTCTGAGGCCTGGGAGGGACACAAGCAGAGGGGCCAGAGGCCACAGCACCATGCAGCAGGACCCTCACTGCACGGTTCCTTCCCTTGTGGTAGAGTTGCAATTCAGCTCTAATTCTGCTGTTGTCTCACTGTCTCCATGCTCTCTGAGGTCCTTAGGGCCCAAGCGCCAGGTAGGATTTGGAGTTTCTTCTGGTCCCTAGCCCTCAGGTCCAAGGTGGGGCTCAGAGGCCAGCAAGGGAAGGCCTCATCTCTCAGGCTGCCCAGACCAGCAGGACTGGCTGCACCGCCTGACTGAAGGTGAGAAGGCTCTTACTGAGGGGCAGCACCTGCGTCTCAGCTGGCCAGGCTGCCCAAGAAATGAGGTCAAGGAAACTTGTTATGCAAATCCTGAAATCCAGACAGTGGAAAAACCTGGAGCAGCTGCTTGCAGAGTGGTCTGCTTGACTTTTAAGGAGGCTTTTCTTCCATGTAAGACCAAGCCTAGTGAATTTCCTTTTCCTAGTGGGGTGGGTGCCATAGCAAAGGCTACCCACGTGTTCTTGGTTACTGACACCTCAGCCACCCCTCTGACCTGTGGGCACTGAGGCTGAGCTCTTGCCATGCAACCTGGACATCCTCCTCCTGTCTGTACTGTGGGCCCCTCCCGGCAGGACCGCAGCCTTTGTCCCTGGCTCTCTGCAGTGTCAGGTCCTCAGTTCGAGCTCAGTATCAGGATTGACTGCAGCACACAGGTGAGTGGCATTGGGACAGAGTTACCTGCCCAGACTCATGAGCAGGGAGACAGAGGGGAGATACTGGGCTGGGTGGGGAGGCAGCACACTGGTGCCCAGCTCCGTGAGTGTAAGCACATGGAGTTTCACACCCATAAAGGTGTGTATGCATGTCTAATTAAGACATGCTAGAATTATTGTTCTGTAGCCAAAGAAAGAAACTAGAAGAGAAACCTGTGGTTGAATTCAGTTCTCAGAATAACTATACAGTGTATATATCATCATGACAATTTTCAGAAATGAAGCAAAGTATCGAGACACCATAATGAAATAACGGTGGTAAGTGGCAGGAGAAATCAAATTTATATCATCTGAGCTAAGCCCCTGAATCCCAAGGCTGTGGACAGGCTGGGTCCCTAATACAACTTGTCCTCCACTAGCTGAATACTTGTACATGTCCATCCCGTTACTTTAATGAAGGAGTTTTCACAGGCTGTGCTTCATGATATATGCAACAGAAACTAGAAGGTAAGAAAGTTGAAAAATAGCAAGGGAAACTGGCAAATATCCACTGAAGAAGCACTGATACTATATAAACTAACTGCAAGGGATTTCTAACTGGGTGTCAACTTGTCACACCCAGCTGAACTGAACTAGCATGGTGCTGGGTGGGGCAGCTTCCTGGGGGTTGTTGCGAGCAGCATAACAGGCAGAGCTGGAGCAGCAGGAGAGGCTGTGAGGGTCACTATTTGGGGCAGCTGGTGGAAGCTGCAGGCTCTCCCAGGCTGTTTCACTGGAGGACCTTGTCATGCTGGCTTTTCTGGGGAACTTGGCTGTTCTTGTTGGAGAAGGAGTGAGGGACCTCGTTGCTGCTGAGAATGACTAAAGTTCATTTTGGGCAAGCTCTGGTCCTCTTCTGAGCACTGCTTCCTGGTCCCAGAGGGGATGATGGTACACATCGTAGCTTCCTGAAGAAGCTTGTGGTGTTGGCTTTCCTGATAGGAACTCAGCTTCCCTCATTTCTGCAGGAGCTCAGGAACTCTCTGTTGCTGAGGGTGGCTGGGATACTTTTGGGGGAGCTCTGGCACTTACCCTGAGCACTGTTTCCTGGCTCTAGCTCAGATCCCTCTGCCTGCTCACACAGATCCTCCATTCTCCTGGCTTCTGACCTTTGGGCCTTTCCAGTGAAAATCTGTGAAGCGGGCCTGCATGAGACACTGCCCAGGTTCTCAGCCTCCAGTTGGACTTGGAAAGGCATGGTCATGGGCTCTTGGTTTCAGCTGGACTCATGCAGGGTATCAGGGTCCAGGCCTTCGCATAGGTTCTTTGGTCTTCAGTGCGTGGACAGATTCCCCGCACTCTTTGTATGTGATTCTTCTGGTGATTATAAAACAATTTTATAAAATGTGTCCTGTTTTGTATTGTTCTCCTTGCAAAACCCCAAAGCATGACATTAACCAAAAGCAGTTATGACTAGTTGGAAACATCAAGGCACAGACATGGTCAGACTTTTGAACACTGAAAAGTGTGATCAAACTAAAGCACGAATGTTCAAATTTTAAGAATTTGTTACATTAGGGCTGGCCAGATAGCTCAGCAGACTAAAGCACCCGCTTAGGCAGACGCAGAGGCCTGGGTCAGATCCCCAGTATGCTGTGCTGGCCCCGCCCCCAGGGGCGTGCTGAGGTGGAGATTGAGACTGGGGGTGGTGGCGTATGTGCCTGTATCTGGGGGGGCTGAAAATAGGAGGAGCTCTAGGAGTTAGATCTGTATAGCAAAACCCTGTACTAAATACATTAAAAATATGTACATGTATATGTGAATTTGTTACATTAAAAGACACACTGCTACCCCTAAAAACAATCAAACCTAGGACCCCACCCTTTTCACTCTTCCTCTGTCCCCTGTCTTTACCAGGTGACAGCTGACCTGCATCTGGTGAATCGCCCTTTGAGATGCAATTCTTTAAACTCCGACACTCACGCGTTATGTGAATGACGGCTCTGGCCTGTGCACCTTCTGTATCTGCCATGGCAACACTTCCTGGCCAAGCAGTTTCCTTTGCTGAGTGATACAGACTGAAAGCCCATGCGCAGTCCTCCTGGTCTGCCCCAGCCAGAGAGCAGGCAGCGAGGGTGCTCCTGTGCACACACTGCATCTTGCAGCCAGGGCCGGGCAGCTGGGCTCGTCCCAGCCAGGGCGCCCTCAGGAGTGTGGCTGTTTCAGCACGCTGGGAAATCTGGTTCTGTGCCACGCTGAAGACGGAAGAGTATGGACTCAGCAGCAGGAGAACAGTCCAAAGTGGCTGCCAGGGACATGCCAGCTTCCACCACCCAGCCGCTGCTCCCAGCGTGCCGCTCTTTAGTGCTACAGGTCCACAGGTGTCACACTTGAACATGGGTCCTCCCATGTGTCCCTACCTGACGGGTCAGCCTTCCCTCTGGCTATTTCCATGCCCATGGCCTTCCTGGATGGCATCTGACCTCAAGCACCCCATTCCCAGCTCCCCAGGGCACATGACTCTTTAGGGTCTTGTTTCTGAAAAGCAAACACCTGTGACTTCTGGCCTAGCAAGTGGTAGGACACAGCTGTGTACCTATTTCCCTGGCACACAAGCCCCGAGTGTCCCTATAGTCTCCCAGATGCTGCCTCTGGCATCAGGCCATCGGCTGGCCTGCCTGAGAGCTGGTGTGTTTGTGAGCTGGGGTCTCTACCCCATTGGAGGAGCCCCTAACCCAAGATGGAGGACGTAGCCCTGGTGGGAACCCCTCATGGCTCCTACCTCTCCTTGGGGTTGCCCAGCCTGCACACACAGGGCACCACAAGGTCTGAGCTAGGGGTGGGCAGGGGCAGTAGACAGCTCCAGAGCTGGGGGGGGTGTAGGGCCAAGGGCCACCAGTAGACCCTCCAACCCTGTCCCCCTTGCTGAGCCCGCTTTCTCTCTGCCTTCCTCTCTACCAGGCCTGACTGCCCGTGGCTGCTTCCTGGGCACCTGCCACACTCCAGACCTCCTATCTATGTGCTTTCTCTGGCTCCTCAGGTTGGAGCTGGCCCTCACCAATGAGAGGGCAGCTCTGCGGGGCACTGCTTTGGTCTGCAGAGTGCATGGCTAGCAGCCACTTGAGCACGTTCTGCAGAAGAGGACCTCATGGATCCGTGACTCTGCTGAAGGGGGCCTGTCCAACCTGTGACCCTGTAGGATGGGGCTGGGACCCCCAGGGCATGGTGCTCATGGGCACGGTCCTGACGGCCCGGAGAACAGGAATCCATCTGATCACGAGGAGGAGTGCCGCTCCTGCCGCTCCTTGCTCAGTGGCTGGGTACACCATGGCCCCAGATACACTGGAGACCAGCAGAGGTCAGTGTGCAGTCTCTGCGGCACAGACGCCATTGCACTGAGCCGTGGGGCCAGACCCCTTCCTACAGGCAATGGCTGGACGTGGGACCTGCAGACCCACTGCCCAGGGCCATGGATGGGCAGGTGGGTACAGCTGCAGGAGGGCTGGGGGCTATGAGAGTGGCTCCTTCCAGCATAGGATTTGGGCCGTGGAATAGCAGGCCCTCAACAAAGCCTGTGGGGATGTCGAGGGGCAGCAGACAGTGCCATGGGGCCCCAGTGTCTCCTTGTGTGTCTGAGATCCTTGTGGACAGATGCATGCCCTACAGCCGGCCTTCCTCAGCGGCTCAAGCCTGAGGTCTCTAGCCCCACTGTGAATGTCTGCCCTGCAGAGCCCTCCCTGCCCCGCCCCTACAGCCACATATCCTCCGTCCACCACCTCCTAGAATCCCCTCCACAGGTTGTGCGTCTTTCCTGGTCCCTTTTTCCCTCAGTGTCACCATCACCCTTGTCATTCATCTGTTGCCTCCTGAACTTGGGGGACCAGGATGGTCCTGGCCAGCCACAGGATGACTTAGCTTTGGAATGGACAGTGTGGACACAGAGCTCCCTATGCTTGTGGGACAGCAGCCCTGAGGGACGGAGGATGGGGCAATCTCGCTTGTACTTCCACCCTGCATGGCACAGACGGGCACCTGCAGGCCTGTGTGCACGGGGCTGGAGAAGCACACTGGGCCTGCTGAGTGCACCTAGCAGGGTTGGGTGGCTACAGGGCTGGGCCAGCATGGCATCCAGGTCAGGCAGGCCTGCAGCCTTGGCCAGGGTCTCTGTTGGCAGCAGACAGATGAGTGCCCCTGTGCGATGTCATTTCTGAAGCCCATAGGCTCTGAGTTGCACAAAGAGGCCTCGTGTCCCCATCAGGTTCTCCCTGTGTGAGCATGGATTGAACTTCCTGCTTGCGCTGACTTTATTTTCAAAGTAGCCCAGCCGAGCAATCCACTCAGTGTGTCACTGTCAGCTGCATATTAACAGAATGTTCCTCACAGGGCAGAGGCACAAGCACTGGCTTTCCTCGGGAGCTAGCAGCAGGAAGCACCTGCTGCACTTTCTTCCCTCAGTAAAAGGAGGCTCAGGCTGCCTGGCTGCTCCACGTCCCTGGCATCTGTGCCTACTCCCGCCAGCGCCCACAGCCCCGCTGGAGCAGGTCAGGGATGGGGAGCCAAGTCCCAGGGACCAGTTACACAAGCACAGAAGCGGGCATCACGCCAGGCGCACGCCATTCCCATGGTTGGGAACATGTGCTGCCATCATTTTCTGCTGGAAGCTGAACACTGACAGGCCCAGGCTCTGCGTGCTGGGGACAGCAGACCTACCAGTCCCTCACAGGGCAGGGTAAGAGTCGACCCCACTGGGACACACATGTCAGCCTGGGTGTCTGTATGTGCATGCCTACAAGTGCATACATACACATACGCATGCACGCATGCACACACACACACACACACACACTGCACGTGAGCCTCTGGGCAGGGGAAGCTCTGAGGTGGCTGGAGACCTCACTTTGTCCACCACCCAGGAGCTCTTGCCTGGGGCCCTGCATTCCTATGCCTCTCTTTTCCCTTGCAGTTTGCAAGCACAGGCAGGGCTAGGGCAGCTCAGGCTTGGGCTTGGGAAGAGCTCAGAGTCTGACTCAGGACAGGGGCCCTTGGCTGGCCTCTTCCACGCCCTCTGCAGGGCCTTCGGCCGGCCTCATTCTTGTCCTCTGTGCCTACTTCCTTGTCAATGTTAATGTCCCCAGATCAAACATGAACCATCAGGGCTTGAGTGCATCCTGCAGGTGACAGTATGCTCATTCACCTTGGTGCTCCCAGGCCTGACCCAGGGGTCTGTCACGACCGCCTGGTGCCCACCACCGCCCCCACCTGCACACCCTGTGCAGGCCTCAGCCCTCTTCCCTCCCTTCTGCCCACACCTCGCCTTTGATTCTCTGCAGTTTTAGCAGACTCGGTGCCTCATGGTCCTGGCTCACCATCCCTGGGGCTGAGCATGTGCCTCTGGTGTCCTCTGACACCTGGCATGTGGGCCATAGAGCTGGAGCTGAGGTCATGCGGCTGCTGGAGAAGGAAGTGCCCTGGCGCCGAGTCTGCGTGGCTGAGGCTGGGAGGGCTCCTGGTGGCTGAGAGGCTGTTGGGGCAAGGCACTGAGCTCATCCCTCAGAGCAGGCCTACAGGCTATGCAAGTCACGGCTGGCATTTGGAGTGAAGTTAGAGGCGCAACCCAGAAATCTCATAGAAACCCGAGCACCTCACTTCTATAGACACCAGTACATGGCTTCAGGCCAATCTTGCTTTCTCAGTACAGAAATAAAACCCTCAAGTGGAGCTGTTCAGTTAAGTCCATCGGTGAATGGACAGGGAGCTGGAAAGTGCTTTCTTTCCCAAGGCATGGCACTTGTGTCACACACAGGGGAGACGTCCCTGGTGCATCTGAACTGCTCAAGTGAACTGGGGTGGGGCACTTTGTGTTGGAAGGGTTGGGGTGGCTGGGGGACTTGACTGAGGGCCAGGGACGTGCTGGCAGGGGAGGCGGGCTATCCATTCCTCTTGGCTGGGGTCAGCGCAGCCGTGTCCAGGAAGTGCACCGGAAGGATATCTGTGAGCCTCCAAGTCACTGAGCTGTGGGGCCATGTTCGGTGTGCCCTGTGTGGAGATGCTGGCAGCGTGGGCAGACCCTGCCTGAGACGCGAGTGCTTCATCTGCGCTACTGCCAGCCTTCTCAGTGCTGGGCCTCGGGTAACAGCTGCCTAGTATCTCTTCAGCATTTAATCGTTACTCTCCATGCTATAGTGCTTCCTCAGTTCATGATCTTAATCCATTCCAGATTTCTGGTCACAAACTGAGTTGGACAAAAAACAAATCAAATTTCTCCGTAAGGTCAACACTGAACCTAAACACTGAATTTGATGTGGTTCTTATCCAACTCGACTGTGGCCAGAATTGTGGAAAGAATCGAGCTTGTGACTGAAGGGCCACTGTACTTTGCAATGAGTTATGGACACGTGACACAGGCCTGCACAGCAGCCTTGTAGGCACCTCAGGCTGTCGCTACACAGTGCAGCTCATCACCCTCTGTGCTTAGGGGCCTGGGCTCCTTTGGGGCTTCGTGGGGACCAGCCCCAGGACCCTGGGGTGTCCAAAGGCTGAGAGGGAAATGCTCCAGTCTGCGTGTGACCAGGGGACACACAGGGCCGAGGACCCTGGAGAGGCTTTGGGAACTGCCATGCTGTGGTGTTCAGGAGCAATGACAAATTAAAGTTTATGCATGCTCAGTACAATCTTTTTCTGTACCAGGGATGGAACTCAGGATCCTGCACTTGCCAGGCAGGTTCTCATGCCAATACGTTTGTCTCCCTGGCTTCAGTACAGAAGATACTTTAGGGGTCTTTTTCATCTGTGCCCAGTACCCACATACTGTCCATGGATTATTTAGCTCGCATGTCCCAGGCTCCCTAGGAGTGCTTTATCTGTGGCTGTCTGAGGTGTGGCTCTGATGGATTTATCAGTGACTTGGCTACGTTGTAGGCACTGCATCCCCCTATGTTCCAGGCCCCTGAGGCCACCCGGGCAACCGGGCACATATGGAGGTGATCCAGGCATGCAGTGGAGTACCACTCAGCCCTGAAGAAGGCTGCCATGTGCAGCACTCCCAAAGACAGATGCTAAGTGTGACAAGCCAGGCACTAACAGTTATGGCAAGATGACCCTCCAGTGAGGGGCAGGGAGTGGGGCCTGGGGATGCTGTTTCAGTCTGGGAAGATGGCAAAAAGTTGTACCCCAAATGGTGGTGTCAACGGTGGCACACAAGTGTGCTTGTAACACCACTGCCCCGTGTGACAGTCTGGGCTCAGGGCACAGCACCCTTGGTGTGCCTGGTCCCGAGCTGCGGCTCCTCCACCACCATCACTGATGTGCTGGAGGCCACCTTGGCCTGCCCAGTGCTGGAGCTGGAGCTCAGAGCAGGGCTGGAGTCCTGACCCTCTGTGCTTCCCCAAGCGCTGCCTCCCAAGGACGAGGCTCCAGGCGACACCCCCATCTGTCGCTCTGAGGTCTTTCGCAGAGAAAGCTGGCACCATTGCCAGGCCTACTGTCTGTGCTGCGTACCCAGCAGTGTGTGGAGAGCAGCCATCAGGTTACCATGAGTTAAACCCACGAGCCCTGTGATGCCCATGGCAGCCTCAAAGGCGACCTCATGCAGACAGTGGGCGTGGGCTCTGCTGTGGGGTACAACTCAGCTCCAAAGAGGAAGAGAGCTCTGACACAGGCTACCGCAGGAGTGAGATGTGCACAGAGCTGAGTTCTTGTGCCAGGAGCCAGCAGCCCTCCTCTTCAGAGAGGAGGCAAAATGCTGCCCTTTCTCCCTGCAAGAGGCGGGCTCATGCATGGCACCAAATGGGGCCAGCAGGGGGCTCCCAAGGCTGCTGGCGAACTCAGCGAGGCCAGTCCCCACCATGAGCAGCCCAGGCCCCCTGCGGGTCTCCGCACATGGCCAACCAGGCCATGACTTGGCTGTGGGCTGACACCAAGGTCCCCATGTCCGAGATGCTGCTCCTTTCAACCCCACCTTTTGCAAGTTTCTATAAGTTTAAGCCCAAAGCAAACTCTTCTGGGCTACGATTTCTTTAGAAGCAGCCACACTCTCTAAGCTCCACTGGGCCACTCTGTATGCTGACCCAATGAGCCATGGGATCAGGGGCTGAAGGTATGAGACCACCTCATGTGTAGGTGGGCAAGTTGGCCCCATGTTGAGCTACTCACAGCCTCACCAAGGAGGACAGGGTGTGGTGGACCACGAGGACAAGCCCTGTCCACAGGCAGAGGCCTGGGCCCCTGCGCTCTATCCAAGTGCTGCTTGATGCTGAGCGATCAGCACAGTGATCCATCTGTGATGGGCGAGAGTGACAACCCCATGTGACTGACCAGCATGGGAAGGCTGGATGTGACCACCACCCAGAGCACCATGGGAAGACATACAGGACTGCACTGCCCAGCAGCTGGGAGGGATCTGCAGCTTTTCCTGGAGGGGAGCAGTGGGGAACCAATGGAAAGGGCCCTCCACCATGGCTCTGGCGATCTCTGAGGGCTCCCACGCGTTCAGCACAGGATCTCTGAAAAGCAGCATGGCCCCATTGCCTCAGCTCCTTTAGGACCCTGTCACAGCCATGGGGCCTGGCGTGAATGTGGAGTGGGCCCATGTGGCATCTGCACCCTACCTAGGTCCTCTTCTGCGGGCCCTGGGAAGCTGAGGCCCGGCTGGGCCAGGTCTCCACCTTCTTCCTCTGCAAAGACAGAAACAAAGTCACACTTTACTGTGGCTCCAGCATGGCCTACATTCCCCGTGTGAACACACTGGCTCACCACAGCCAGTGTGGCACTATGTCCAAGCTCACCTCCCCCGTTGGGTGGCTGTCCACAGCACACTGCAGAGGCATTATGTCACTGCGTCCAGGGACATGCCTGGACAGTCTAGTGCCCACATGCACACTCCCCTCTCTATACACACTGTCCACACAGCTGCCCATGGGCTTCTGGCTGTGGGCTGTGTTGCTGTGGACACCCACACGCGTGTTGGGGCCCCAGGGTCTCTTCCTGCATCTGTCTGCATTGGTTAAATGTTTTATAGAAAACTTCACTCAAGTTTTCCAGCATAAGTCAACTGCAGCCATTTCTGCACTGTCAGTGGGCGTCCAACAAAGCCACATGGCCTTGACCACACCGTGGAGAGTACAAGGCCATAGAAGGCTGTGTTCCTGTTTGTTCAGAGATGTCAGGGGCAGTGCTCAGAAAGTTTCCATAGAGACAGCTTCACCTAGTGTCTCCTTGAAAACAGACGATGGTAGTTGGGTTAGGATGGAATTTGGAGGATAAGTGACAATGACACATTCCCCCATCA